>LR755138.1:910958-1037996 GCA_902729485.2 Mus minutoides | reverse complement strand
CTAACTCTATTTACTATATAAACCCCTAGCATTTGAGTTTCGGGGTCGACTCCTATACCTCTCATGGGGGCGGGTGTCGACCCGAAGCTTCGAGAATAAACTCTACCTTGTGTGTTTGCATCAAGAGACGGGTCTTGTGTGCTTCCTTGTGTGCACGAATTCCTGAGACTTGGGGAGACCCCCAGTCAGGGGTCTTACAGTTTATCAATGTACATATTTCTGTGTGCTATTGAAATATGTTATTTGGTATGTATACATGATAAAGCTCCCCCAAAAGTATTCAGTTGAAATCAGCTTACAACCGACCACATAAAATTAGTCACATGCGATAGGAATTTGAGGACAAAGTCTTGAGCTGCAATAGCACACTAGGGACAGCAGAGCCTGTCCTTAGTGTGCCTATTAAAGAGACAGTAATGTGACAGGAAGTTCCACGGATGTGGCCTTGGGAAGGGCTAATAAAGGAGTCCAACAGCCCAAAGCCCACAGGGTGGGAGTGGAGTGCACAGACATGAGCTTTAAAGGTAAGAAGGACTGGACAGCAGACATGTAATGTACAGAACTGAACCACTGCCTTGGTGAGGTGTGGGCTCCATCACTGTCTGGGTGTGCACTCTATGAGGCAGACTGGTCTAAGAGCTTGCTGCTTGAGGGACTCCTGTTCTTGGGATGTAGTTACTCACACTCCAGGGTACAGCATCACCTTCAAGGATGACTGTCCTCAGCTGAGTGGCCCAGGGGGCTCTGCTGTTCTTGGAGTACAAGGTGATTGAAAGCTTAGGACAATAACTTACCCTGTGCTCTGAGGAGTGTAAAGGAAATGAGGTCACTGGGGTGGGTTCCCCGTGAGCATTAATAAGCCTAAACTCGGGCAGGAGGAGCATGGCCCAGAGTAAGGAGACAAAGTAGATCCAAATGGAAAGCTGATAGGTTTTAGCAAAGGCAACAGCACCCCTGCTATTAGGATTTAAACTGCTCACTAATTAACTATTTAATTAGGAAATATATTGCTTTCTTGTTTTGTTTTTCCAGACAGGATTTCTCTGTGTAGCCCTGGATGCCCTAGAACTCATCAGACTGGCCTTGAACACCAAGATCCACCTGCCTTTGCCTCCTGAGCCTGGCTAAGAAAATATTTTTCTAAACTCAAAAGTTTTATATAGAAATATAAAGCAGAAAGGAGCCATCAAGTATGAGATAGAAATATAAACCATTAAAATAGTTTTGGGTTAAAACAAGGCTGAAAGCAAGGGAAATTCTTTGCCCTGAGAATCAGCCTGGTAAAAAATAAGGTTCTGTCCTAATGGGTCTTTACAAAGTAGAAAGAAAAAAAGGACAGCCCTACAGGGAGCAGTGTGACCCAAGGTACAGCAGAGAAAGGTTAAAAAGTGCACCAGCGTGCGCATGTGTGTCTGTGTGTGTGTGTGTCTGTCTGTCTGCATGTACATGTGTATATATGACCACACTTTCCATAGTTATAAACTAGTAACATCCCCTAGGTTTGGAACTAAAAGGAATGAGATTTCACATTATGAAAGCAGAAAGGTGGCCGAGGGAGCACAGCTTCTGTTTGATTCTTTAACCAATGGACTTCTCAAAACCTCAGGATTTGACTAGTTTCTTGTTGAGCTAAACTAAATAGGAACCAACACTCCCACTATACACCACTAGGGGGCCGTCCTTGCTCCACACATTTCCTATTTCTCTTGTGCAGGCTTTTAGAAACAAATGGTTTTGTCTTTTTTACAGAAATGTTTTTAAGGTGTGAAGAAAAAAAAATAATGATTTGAATTTATTCAAATGCCTCCAAATAGGCTCCAACGTTTCCATCAGCCAAAAGCTAAAATGTCACCAGGTGACACTGACACCTACTCTGGGAGTGTCCCCTGCTTTGCTGTCTCCCACTTACTTGATGCTTCCACCAGAATATCATAAATGTATTTACTCGTGACTTTCTTTGTTTTGTGACTGCAGCTAGCTGGCCTGATACACAGAGGCTCACTCAGCTAGGAATACACTCTTCTTCCTCCTGCTCAAGTGAGAGGCATTGCACTGCTCATTGAAACATTGTATTTGCCATTAGACTGAACCAATAAATCCATGTTTCTTTTTGCAGAGGCCTTATTAAAGAAATCTCTTGCAAGGGGGCCCTGACCCTGACCCTGACCCTGACGACAGCTAGACAGCGACCATCAGTGGCCTTGAGTCTGTGAATTTGTCAGGTTCTCCCACAATGTGGGTGATTTCTCACCCTGCCTCCCCAGCATAAAGCCCTAGCCCTGCTCCCAGGACCCTGCTTCCTTCTCATCCTGCCTCACTCCCAGCTGAAGAGTGGAACAGAGCTCCCCCCACCCTCCCACCCCAAAGGACTGTCTGGGACAGGCACCCAAGCTGATAGTCATGGGAACAGGGCTCTGACAGCCCTTTATCCCCAACCCCCACCACCAAACTTGGGAAATGGGGTCAGAGGGCGGGGCCTGCCACCACCTCCCTTTTTGCACCACTTCCTGTGGTCAGACTGAAAGAGCTGGTTGAACGGAGGAGCCCATTGCTACTTTTAATTTCCTGTGAGACAGACGAGTATACCTAGGGCTTAGGGAAGGGCTATGAGAGGAAGGTCCACACAAACCAGCCACTCAGTCATGGCAGCCCAGAGCTTCATGAGGAACACAGGAAGGCCTGGAGCGCCCAGGGACAGACCCCTTGAGGGGCTTCCTCCCCACATGCCTCCTCCACCCCTGGCATTTCTTAAGTCAATCTAGAGGAGTACAGTATTTCTTAGACCGTGACTCCAGTCTCTCTTCCCAGGAATCAGGGAGAGTAGGAAAGGGTTGGCCAACCCACAGCTGGCTATGGCTTTGTCTTGCACTTCCTTTCTGGCTGTTTCCTCCCTTTCACTTGCATTTGAGATCACTTTCCACTTTAAAAAAAAAATCTTAACAAACCAACCAAGTCTTCCTGATGCTCACCTTGTCCGACACTGGGGATGGAGCACGTACACTCCGTCTTGGTATTTCTCACCCACAGTTTCTCGGTCCAGGTTAGCCAGGGTTCTGGCAGCGTGGGAAGCCTCCATAATGTGGCTGGACTTCAAGGCTTCTGCCATGAGAGATACCCATCCTGAGGAAAGAACATGTTTCCCGAATACTGATGCAAACTGGTCTCTGCTACAGAGAGATGCTTCGAGGTCTGTGCTGAGTGAGGAAGCCAGACACTACAGCTCAAGCTCAAGTCTGTCCTAAGAACCTGGGGGTCCACAGCGCAAAGCTGTGATATCCCAACCACAGCCCTTGGAGGGGTGGCTAAGTAGGGAGTGTGCAAGTTACTGTGGGTGAGCTCAAAAGAGGACAAAACACTGTGATGGTCTGCTTTTTTTTTTGTTTTTCGAGACAGAGTTTCTGTATAGCCCTGGCTGTCCTGGAACTCACTTTGTAGACCAGGATGGCCTCGAACTCAGAAATCCGCCTGCCTCTGCCTCCCAAGTGCTGGGATTAAAGGCATATGCCACCACTGCCCAGCCAGAAAGCTTTCTTTTCTTTTCTTTTCTTTTCTTTTCTTTTCTTTTCTTTTCTTTTCTTTTCTTTCTTTCTTATTTTATTTTATTTTATTTTTTTATTTTTGTCTTGTTTTTCGTGACAGGGTTTCTCTGTATAGCCCTGGCTGTCCTGGAACTTACTCTGTAGACCAGGCTGGCCTTGAACTCAGAAATCCACCTGCCTCTGCCTCCCAAGTACTGGGATTAAAGGCGTGCGCCACCATTGCCCGGCCAGGAAGCTATTTCTTAATGAATTTGATAGACTACTTATCACACCTAAAATTCAGAAAGGAAAAATATTTTTTTATTTTAAAAAGAAACAGAGGAAGTGTGGATAACAGTATGATTTCAGCATATGTATAAATGTGCACATATGCACACAAGGACACTGGAATATCTGAAAAAAAAAAGATTCAGGACACCAACCTCACCAGTGTCATTAGCTCTCAGGAGACAGATGAGTGAGGGAGGGGGCTGGACAAAAGCTAGGTCCAGCTGTTTTTGCTGTATCTGTTTTAAGTATGTTCAAGTGCCTACCTGTGTATCATACATATGTATACATATATGATGTTCATATATATTACAGCAGAATCTGGGCCTTGGGGTCAGAGAGACTTGGGATTGGATCTCTGTCCCCCTATATGATGTCTGTCAGGTCACAGCTCTGAGCTGATGATCTCTCAGCCTAGCTCCACCAATCAGCATCGACCTGTATGAGGGCACTGTCTCCAAGTGTCCCTTCTTCCCCACAGCTGGATTGCCTGTCTGGCAGGTGCACACTTCCTTCAGACTATGGCCCAAATTTCAGTTAATGAGCACAGTAATGACTGTTGCCATAACATGGGGTTCAGGCATAGTTTGATATAGCAACAGCAACTTTGGTTTTCTGCAAATTGCTCATTTCTTCTTGCAAGTGTACTTTTTTTGTCTTTTTGGTTGTGAGCCTTAGTTAACTAAGCCATCTCTCCAGCCCTGTAGCATACTGTTTATTTTACAAATAAAAATATCGTGTGTGTGTGTGTCTGTAGCAGTATGCAGCATGAGTTTTTGTGTGTATGTGAGCATATCGGTTGGTGCATTTGCAGGTCAGGCTGATCTGTGGAGTCAGTTCTGGGTTCTGGGGATAGAACTCAAATCATCAGGCTTGGCAGGAGGTATCCTTATCTACTGAACAACCTCGCCAGCACTGAACAACCTCGCCCAGCCCATGGCACTGGTTTCAAACATATATACAGTGTACATTGCTGCATATACCATGTTTTTGGTACTGAGAACACTGGGAGTCTATTCTGGCAATTGTTGAGACTACGGTAATTCACTGTTGTTAATGGAACTGACCTCCCGGCATCACGGGTCCTCAGCACATCTGCACTAGGAGCAGGAGAGTGTAATAATAGCTGTTAGCTATGTGTGCATACTGGGTCTGCTGAAAGGCCAAGGCTTTCACAGATACAAACTAAAAATCTTATTCCAGCTCAGACAACTGAAAAGCAAGGTTCAAATCAAATATAAATGTCTGCCTTAAGAAGATATATTTTTTTAAAAATGGTGCTGCCTGGTTATAGGTCCAGAACTCAGCAAGCAGAGGTGGAATTACAGGACTATCAGGAGTTCAGGGTCAACCTCAGCTACTGAGTGAGTTCAAGGCCAGCCTGGGGGTGAGGAGGGAGAAAGAGAAGGGAGCACTCATGATATGAGAGAGAAAGGAAAATAAAGAATAGCTTTGATGCCTCCCAAGAGCTGTAAAACCGTGTAGATGTGACAGAAGCCACACTTAGTTCTAACAGGGTCATATACTGGTCATTTCATGCTTTCAGAAAGTTTTCTGATTTCTGGATTTTATTTCATTAAAATTAAACTCTACTGATCTGGGATTGAAGAGACAGATTGGATGTTAAGAGCACTGACTGCCCTTCCGGAGGACATGGGTTCAATTCCCAGCAGCTCACAATTGTTATCTCCAGCTCCAGTAGATCCAGTATCTCCTGGCTTCCACAGCACCAGGCATACATGTGGTGTACAGAGTTACAAACAACCAAAACATTCAGATATGTCTTTAGACCCAGGCCAGTAGATCTGTGAGGTCCAGAATAGCCTGGGATACATAGTGAATTCCCAGCCAGGCAGGGGTACAGAGACCCCATCACCAAATAAATAAATAATAAATAAAGCTGCTGATTTAAAGATTTTAAGTGTCAATTCATAGTTTCTAATATATGTGTAGATATGCATGAATCTATATGCTCCCATTTGTATATGTGTATATATACATATATATGTATGTATATATATGCATTTATATGTGATGGTTTGAATGAGAATGTCCCTCATAGTCTCATATATTTGAACAACTATTCCTCGGTTGGTGGCTCTGTTTTTAGATGTTCAGGAGGTGTGGCCTTCCTGGAGAATGTGTATCTCTGGGGTGGCCTTGTGGAGAATATGTATCTCTGGGGTGGCCTTAATGGAGAATGTGTGTCCCTGAGGTAGCCTTAATGGAGAATGTATATCTCTGGGGTGGCCTTGGGTTTTTATAGTCTCACTCCACACCTAGTTCACACTTCCTGCTTCATGGTTATAGCTCAGAATGTGTGTTCTCAGCTTGCCTCTCCTGCTGCCATGACTCTGGACTCTGATCCCACTGGAACTGTACATCAAATAACTTCCTCCCATAAGGTTCCCTGATCATGATGGGTTTGTTTGTTTATTAGGTTTTTGTTTTGTTTTGTTTTGTTTTGTTTAAATGTGCATTGGTATGAGGTGTCAGATCCCTGGAACTGGAGTTACAGATGTGAGCTGCTGCCAACAACTCAACAAATTTCATGTCAAAGCCTGAGCTCCTCCCTCCCCGCTTCTTCATCTGAGTCCTCAGTGTGCAGTGCTGACAACCCTAGCAGCGTGCTGCAAAGGACGCAAGAAACCCTGAGCAGAGCTTTAGGTCTACTGAGAAATAATGTAGACTAAGGCGAAGGAGCGAAAGAGTGAGCGATGCGCCGGCACACTCTGAGCACGCACACAAAGCTGTTACCTGAGTGGACTATAGCAGGGTGAAGATGCTCGTTCAAAGCCATGTTTCCGATGATCCTCATGACGTTTCTCTGCACTTTGGGGCAGTCCTTGTGAAGCTGGTAGAGCCTCTGCAGGAGCTGCAAGCCCCCGCCTGCTTCAATATGGTCACAGTGTGAGGGTATCTAACACAAGTCGACAGATGTTACATCGCACAGTTCACCTCACACCTCCCAAGGTGAGTTCCCACCCCCACCCCCATGCTATGATGGCTACAGTTCCTCTCATTCCTGCTTAGTTTCCACTGTACAGGTGAGAAGCAAAGACGACTTATAGAACAATGCACTTCAGTCAGGTTAAAGAGCTCAGAACTTCATGGGTCAAGGATGCCAGCCACAAATGCAAACTCCTGCACTGCACACCAGATCTGCTTAGGTTAAATCATCTCGGGAAACTGGGCACTGTGCCCAACCTGCTTCTAGGTGATACTTATATTGTACTTGTGGATGTCACCAGGCTTTTTATCTTTTTAAAAATTATTATTAAATCAAACTATAGCTGGGCATGGTGGCATACAGACACAAAGGGATACATAGCAAGAGCCCGTCTAATAAATAAATAAGCAAAGGCACCACTATGCCAGAATGCCTAGAAATTATCAGGACTCATAACTTAGGTGTGTAGCCATGGATAGCTGCCTTTCCTATCAAATGCTGTGTGTCAAACAGTCTTGGGAAAGGAAAAGACAGCATAAACCAAAGACAAAAGGCACATTTGGAGCATGAACTCCTTATATGTGATTATGAATTGTTTAAAATGTATAATAAGGGCTGGAGAGATGGCCCAGTGGTTAAAAGCATTGTCTGTCGCTCCTACAAAGGACTCAGGTTCAATCCCCAGCACCTCCATGGTGGGTGCTTCATCACTGTAACTGGAGTTACAGGTTAACCCAGTGTCCTCTTCTGTCCTCCAAGGGCACCAGGCAAACACATGGTGCACTGGCAGACACACAGGCAAAGCACCCATACACACTAATAAATTGTTTTAAAAATGAATAAAATGTAATGTAATAAAATGAAAGGCACGTTTTAGTCTAAATTATTAATTCTAGTGGAATTCTAAAAATATATTTTTGTTAATTCTTTGACAATGTACTTCTATATTCACTGTGCCTCCCATAATTCCTCTAAGATGCCCCCCGTGCCTCCCCCTCTAACAAATTCATATCCAAGTAACTATGAAAAGCTCTATTGTGGAATGCAATTACCTCCGAGTGCTTTACTATGGCTTCTAAACAGAACATTTCCACTGTGGCTGAGGGAACCTTTCCAAAGCTCTCCGCGTAAGGCAGTCCATTTCCTCCAAAACACCACAGTCCTCCCTGAAGTTAAGACAAAGATTTTTATAAACCCATCTTCTTGTTAACAATCTGTGTACTACATACAAATTACAGATTTCAAGTATGTAAATGTCTCAAAATACTTTGGAAACTTAAAGGGGATGTTATGAAAACTTCTACTGTGTATTAGAACAGAAAAGACACCAAGTGATTCCCAAAACAAGCCTGCCATCTTCTGTGTCCTCTCACTGAAGTCAATTCTTTATCACCTGGCCAAAGTGTCTGGTGTCATCCCACTCAGCATTTTCTAGTTCATACAGATTATGGCAACAGAGACAACTGAAAGCCTAAATACAAAAAGTAAAGGGGAAAGATTCACCAAGCAAAAATATTAAAGACACGATGGCTTTTAATTCTTCCCAGCTGAAAGTGAAGCTCACTGGGAGAATAGTGTAGTGTAGTGAGTGTAGCTAGGGGGTAAAGTGCTTGTTGCGCAGTCATGAGGAACTAAGCTTAGATTCCCCAACACCCACATAAAAAATAGATAGGTGGTACATATCCATTACCCTGACTCTTCCAGAGGACCTGGGTTCAATTCTCAGCACCCACATGGCAGCTCTCAACTGTCTGTAACTCCAATTCCAGGGGATCTAACACCCTCACACAGACATACATGTTGGCAAAGCATGAATGTACATAATTTTTTTTTAAGTTAGAAATAGGGCTGGAGAGATGGATGGCTCAGTGGTTAAGAGCACGGATTGCTCTTCCGAAGGTCCTGAGTTCAAATCCCAGCAACCACATAGTGGCTCACAACCATCCATGATGAGATCTGATGCCCTCTTCTGGTGTGTCTGAAGACAGTTACAGTGTATTTACATATAATAAATAAATCTTAAAAAAAAAAAGTACCTGAAGATCCCTAACATTGTCCTACAAACACACACACACACACACACACACACACACACACAAATATATCATGAGGAGTAGCAAGTACTAACAGATGCTAGGTACTATGACATTATCCAGAGTTGTGGTGATGGCGACACCTTGGGCTGCTGAGAAGCACTGTCAACGCTGATGAGACTGTAGGTTGCAGCCCAACTTTGCCCTCTGACCTGTATAAAGAACTCTATCAGCTCCCACAGCATTTGCCAATGGGAAAGCTTCACATACTACAACTGTCACTGCATGTTCTTGCTACCCTCACTTCTGACCTGCAAGCAGTCATGCGGGTAATTAGTCTGTGCAAGCCTTCAACATTAAAGATAAAGGGCTTGGATTTAACGTGGAGCAGGAAGCCTGGGGGGTGGGGGGTGGGGTTAGGCAGGGATAAGAGCAGTTCCTATGAATGTCTATAAGATCACTTTGGCTGCACTGAGGAAGATGAACTGGAGAGAAACCTCAGGCATCTAGAAAAAAAACATATAAAATACTTCAAATTCTATTGGACACAGAAAAGCTCTAAGGGAAAAAAAAAAAAAGAAATAAAGAGAAACCCTGGGTGCTAGAACTGGAGAGAGAACAGAAAGAGCCTGCAAGCCCTCAGCTGTGCTCAGTGAAGTTGCCTTCTTAGGTCTCACTTGGGCTACATCTGAGATCTCCACCAAAAGCAAGGACTTGAAATGTCCTTCTAAGAGGGTATGGGAAAACCTGCCATGAAGGGCTATGCAGAAGACAGAGCAGAGTGGTGGAGCTGAGAGAAGAGAAACCTATCAGCAGCCTCTGTTCTGCACTCTGCTTTGTGTAAGATGCTGGCCCTAGACTTCAGTGTGAAACCTCAATTTAAAACTAACAAAACGTCTTAACAGACAGTCAGATCAACCATGGTCCTTGAGCAATCTTGAAAAGGAACTGGATATGAGGTAGGCAAGCGGCAGCTGTTTCTTGGCAGCTGTGCTCCTGAGGTTCACAAAGCCGATTTGTGGTTAAACATTTGACATCATGGGCAGGCTGTTCTTGAAATATCAAAAACTAGGGCACCAGGGCATTTCCCAACAAATGTGCACCAACAAAGGGTCTGCACTGTCCTCTTTGTAGGGTTTTCTAGAGGATAGTGGGAATAAATTCTGTAAAAGGGAGGTCTTATCCACTACAATGTAGACAGGGAAAGGGTCACTTTACTCCATGAATATGCCACCAAACTTATAAATCAAAAACTTCCTTAAAATTTGCAACACAGAGACCACTATGCTAGGACTACCTCTGCCCATTTCTGCCACACACACACACAGAGACTGTATGTCTGTGTCTTTCTGTCTCTGTCTTTGCTTACATCGTTTTTGCTTATGTTTTATGTGTCCCTTCATGGAATTCTTTCAAAAGGGAGATCACCAAGAGACTTCAAGGAGAAAGAAAACAAAACCTGCTCTGTGGGAATAAAGCTATCATTCTTGGTATGTGGAACTCTCTGGAAAACAATCAGTTTATCCAAAAGTCCACGGAAGCACACAATCATGAGGGAGAGCCAACACCAGCATCAGTGGGAACCAACACCCTGAAAGGGAGCTAATTCAACAGTCTGGAACCAACACCCTGAAAGGAGCTAATTCAACAACCTGGAGGAGAGTTAAAGATTACTGAGGAAGCGAAGGAGGAGAAGTCGACACTGTAGGCGGCTGCAGCAGGTCAGGAGGTGAACCACTCACTGTAACGCCTGCAGCTGCTAACAGCTGTATGCACGTAAAGGACTGAGCGGGCCGGCTAGGCTACAGCTTAAGCAAATGGGCAGAAGCTGTGCCATTCTGAGGAAGATCAGAGTGTTAGGGCTGAGTCAGGGAGGGCAGGTTCGGTCCAATAAATTCAAGATTCTTGCTATACTCCAAGGAGAGAAGACTGAATAGTCAAATCCAGAGTTCAGGTTAGAACACAGGCCTAGCCATATCAGCTCAAATGCTGAGGATCAAACCCATGTCTAGAGCTTGCTAGGCAAACCCTCCCTCACTGAGCTGTACCGCAGACCTGACTGTTGACTCTCAAGGTGCAATACCAGAGGTCACTCCTGCAACGCTGTAAATGAGCTCAGAAGCCCAGCTAACTCCGATAACCTGAATCTTTCTTATACACAGGTTCTATGTATAAGGTTCTATGTCTACCTTTCTCTGTGATTTCCCGACACTATGCAGCCCAGTGCAGAGTACAGTGTCTGTCACTGGGCAGATGACTGAGCCCAGCGGCTAGCCCCAGCACAGTGCCTTGGGAAAGTGTAAACAATCAGATCATTTGCTGAGTAAGATGTAAGCAGACCTTCTGTGCAGCCAGGCTCTGGCTGCTTTCACTGAGAGCCAAGGATGTAAAGTACTGGAGACACTCATCAAGCTCTGTCTGAGGTAAAGAAGCCAGCAAATGCCTGAGTTCCTCTTCAGTGGAGGAGTCCTGAAATAAAACACAGAGGAAGTCTTTAGACACAACTGAGTATAAGATCCTCCAAAGAGCGGGGTCCAGGATATACACACAGGTAAGGATAGAGGATGGCCAGTGGTTGTGATATGGAACATACTCGCCCACCAAAGTGAAGGTACATAACCATTTATTTTTAGTTCTATGCTTCAACCCTTGCTACCACATATTACATATTACACATATTATACATATTAAAGACATATTACAGGGGCTGGAGGGATGGTTCAGTAGTTAAGAGCATGGACTACTTTTGCAGAGGATGTGGCTCTGGTTCCCAGTACCCACATGATGGCTCACAACCACCTACAACTCCAATTCCAGGAGACTGGATGCCCTCTTCTGGTCTCTCCAGGCACACAGCATACACGTGGTATATGTATATATATGCAGGCCCCATACATATTCATAAAATAAAGTCTTAAAAATATATACACAAAAAGACTGTTATAAATCGTAACTCAATGTTTACCTTAGGGCTTCTTGATATCTTGACTCAAAATCAACTGTACCCTTACTAACTAGGGATATCATTAAGTCTGGAGTGTGTTAGTGTTTCATTTTTCTTGATAATTGATACCCTCTATATTCAATTCCTATTTTCTAATGATTGCTTAAATCAAATTTCAGTTTTGTTTTCGCCTCTAAAAAAGGTGCTCAAGAAACATGCTTCCGGGGCTGAAGAGATGGCTGTGAGGTTAAGAGCTCTGGCTGCTCTTCCAAAGGTCCTGAGTTCAATTCCCTGCAACTACATGGTGGCTCACAACCATCTGTAATGGGATCTGATGTCCTCTTCTGGCGTGCAGACATACACACAGGTAGAATACTGTATATGTAATTTTTTTTTTAAAAAAAATGCATGCTTCTGGCAATGGTTCTCAAGGGTATTTCTAATCCCCAGAGTGTATTTAGCAATGTCTGGAGACAATTTTCTTTGTTACAACCCAGGGGACTCCTGTCACCCTAGGAACCAAGGCCAGGAATACTGTTAAATGTGCTAGAATATGCAGAACAGCCTCTCCCAGTAAAAGGTTAGTGATCTAGGATGTCAGGAGAGCTCGAGTTGAGAAATACCTGTTTTATAACACAGCAAGGCAGGCTGCCAGGGTGACTCAGAGGTTAGGAGCACACACTACTTCTGCAGTTTGGCTCCCAGCACTCACATCTGGTGGCTGACAACTACCTGTTAACTCCAGCTCCCAGGATCTTCTGCCCTCTTCTGACCTCCCATACACTAACACTCACATGCACACACCCACATCCAGGCACACACACATAATTAAAAAGAAAATAAATCTCAAAGCAGTAACAAAAAGAAGTTTGTGCAAGGCCCCCTCTTTTGGATGCTGACATGCTGTGGAGTTACTGAGAACAGACTCTCTCCACCTACAAAGGCAGTAAACATCACAGAAACAGCCCTTGTGAGGATCCCAGACTTCTGCTTTGTGTCCAGTTCACCTGCTCTGCAAAATCAGACACCAGCTTGTTGTGGAAGCTTATTGGAACCCACACTAGGCGCATGTGTTAATGTTCCCACTCCCTTATTAACATGCTTACTTCTTTTAAAGAAGGCAAAGGAGGGGGTGGGAGAAAAAAGCGAAGATCACTTTCTTTGCTTCGTGCCAAACCAATAAGGGTCCTCGGGTCACAGGCTTGAGCAATTATCCTGTACTGGTAGTCTGTTGTAAAAATACAGTTTTTGTTAACATCAAGATTAACTTAAAGTTATCACAAGATTAACTAAACAACTACTTGAAAGCACACCAATTCTTTTTTTGTTTTGTTTTGTTTTTTGTTTTTTCTGAGACAGGGTTTCTCTGTGTAGCCCTGGCTGTCCTGGAACTCACTCTGTAGACCAGGCTGGCCTTGAACTCAGAAATCCACCTGCCTCTGCCTCCCAAGTGCTAGGATTAAAGGCGTGAGCCACGACTGCCCGGCAAGCACCCCAATTCTTAACTATTCTCCAACTTTGTAACTCCAAATTTCCCAAGTATTTTTCACTACTCAACAGGTTTTCCAGTTTATCCTGATACATTTTCCTCAAATGTTTGAGTGTGTATAGGTGTGTGTGTGTGTGTGTGTGTGTATGTGAGTAGGTATGTGTGCATGTTTGTTGTGTAGGTTTTCATATTAAGACTTCAGGCCGGCTGTGGTGGCACGCGCCTTTAATCCCAGCACTTGGGAGGCAGAGGCAGGTGGATTTCTGAGTTTGAGGCCAGCCTGGTCTACAAAGTGAGTTCCAGGACAGCCAGGGCTATAAAGAGAAACCCTGTCTCGAAAAAACAAAAACAAAAACAAACAAACAAAAAAAACACTTCAGGATCCTTTCTCTTCCTTGTATGTTCTCATATGCAGACGGCCTGAATCTTTTTCCTTCCCTACAGCATATCTTCTCGCATTCAGCAGAGAGCACAAGGAGGCTAAACACAATCCGAGGTGCTCATTACCATGCCAGTGGTGAGCCTCTGACATTTCCCGCACGGCCTCCAGCCGTGCAGCTAGGTCGTCCTCCCGGCTTTTCCTCAGGAGCAGCCACACTGCACAGTCATGATCTTCTATGTCAACTGTGCTGAAAGAGTCTGCAAAAGGAATAGGACAGACCACAGTATAAACAGGTAAGACAGCATCTGTGTGTATGTGTGGTATATGCACTTGAGCACATTTGTGTGCAAACATCAAATGCATTAATATCTCTGAGTCAGAGTCTCTCACTGAAGCAGCTCACCAATCCTGCTGGGGGGGGCTGGCTGGCCAGTGAGCCCCAAACATACTCCTATCTCTGTTTCCCAAGCGCTGAGATTACAGGCTCCCGCTGTAATTATGCACTGGCTTTTTATGTAGGTTCTAGGTTATCTAAATTCAGATCCTCACACATAAAGGGAAAGCACTTTACTGATTGAGCCATCTTCCTAGCTCCAAAATATTTTAATATTCACTGTTATATTGGATGGTAACCTGTAAATAGTTGGGAATTGTAATGGGAACATTAAAAGCAGATACAGATGATGACCTAGTGTTTGATCTTAGCTCTGTCATATCATGTTTTTTATATTTACAACATGTATTATATGTGTAATTATTTATTTAATATTCTATAACTTTTATTATGTGGTAATTCTCTTTTCCACTAAAAAAATTTTTTGAAGCAGAGTTAATATAAAAATCCACATGCCTGTTCCAGCTAGCAGCAGCAACTGTCACTCTGCCATACTAAACCACCTGCGTGTATGTAAGCCACCTATGCAGACATGACAACGTTTTAACCCTTTCAGGTTCAATTTGTATCTCCTAAGAACAAATTTATTGCTGGTCACACAAGAGGCAGAGGCAGGCGGATTTCTGTGAGTTCTAGGATAGCCGTGGCTATGTAGAGAAACCCTGTTTCAAAAAACAAGTATCATGATGTTATTATATCCAAGAGCACTCACAAAAATAAAAAATCCAGGCAAACTCCACATTCAAATATTCACCGTAAAATGTCTTTAAAGATGTTTTAAAGCAGGGTTTGGTAAGTTCTCTGTAGGCTTCCTTGATTCTAGAAAGTTGTCCTGCATATTCTCCATGACGTCAGCTCTGTGAGGAGGAGACTAGGCCAGCTTCTCATTGTTCCCTCTTGGTTGTTTGAGACAGGTTCCTCTGTGTAGCCCTGGCTGTCCTGGAACTCACTCTGTAGACCAGGCTGGCCTCAAACTCAGAGACTAGCCCGCCTCTTCCTCCTGATTAACAACTATGCCTGGTCAGGACAGCATTTTAGAGCTAACTCTATAATATGAGAAAACACAGGAGTGATTTTCTTACAAATTTTAAATTCTAACCATTTTATCAAAGAATATTCACTCTCAGCAGTTACTTAATTATCTTAACATTAAAGACACAAAACTGTCCAAAGCCTTTAAGCTGTAAAATTAAACATCGCCAAAAGGAAGTTCTTCAGCCAGCTTCTTATAGTTAATAAAGCTTAAGAGTATGTTCCAGTCTTGGTTGCTTGCCCATGCGACTTTCAGACCACTGATGAGGACCCGTGACTACACGTACCAGCAAATGGGCTCCGCAGTACCTTGGCTGCTGCCGCCAACATCTTTCTTACTGCTCTGTGAAGTTCTTTTCTTGCCTGCCAAACAATCCCTAAAATGATGGCAGCAAATAAGACCAAATGTGCACTTTTGATATCATGCTCCAACACTTCAAAAAGAAATACATAAAGCAAGCTCCAAAGTTTATCACAAAGAACATAAACATAATACCACCTGCGACCTCTTATTGCCGCTGTAAGTGGCAACACATTCCCACTGTGTTGTGGGAACACAGAATGCTTTGGACTCAGAACAAGGTCAGGCAGAAAGAGAACAAGGTGAGAAAATATCTCTAGCAGGTCTCATGAGGAACACAACCTGACCAATATTCAGAATGTTCCCTGTAAAAAGCTGACCTAGAACAGAACTTGGAAAACACTTTAAGAATGAGCTTGAGCCTCACTAGAAAGGTAAATTCTAAGACATGGTAACGATCTCCATAACTGAAACTGTTAGTAGCCCAGACAGATGCTGAAGCACACCCCGTGCAGGGGCTGTAACCTGCTCACAGGTACATCAGGGCTGGGGGTTCTAAGATAGCTACAAGGCAGAGTAGATGCTCAGAGCTGAAGAGACCTCCTCTGAGCCAAAATCTCATCTAACGAAGAGTGAAGAGGCCAGCACACAGCCTTGACATGGAGGAGGGGGTGTCCCAACTCACTTGGACCGACCACTCAGTATTCGTAACAGACAACAGCAATAAATAAGTTATATCCACATTTCTCAATCTGTTTCTTGAGCTCAGTTGCATGAGTAACTATACTCATACTCACCCCCTATACTATGATAGTCTCTGAGCTGAATGGCAAAAGCAAACATTTGCGAAACTGAGCTAATAATGGCTAACAGGGCACAGGGGAACCAGAGTTGGACATGAGGGCAAGGCCAGTCCTTAGTTCTAAAGGAGCTAAAGACCTGGGGAAACATAGAAGCCCTAAATCTGGTCATCAGTTAATGGTTGGTGTGGTTGTTTCAGTAAGAGTGGCCCCCATAGGCTCATATATTTGAATGCTTGGTCACCAGGGAGTGGGACCCTGATAGAATTGGAAGGATTAGGAGGTGTGGCCTTGTAGAGTGGGTGTATCCTTGCTGGAGGAAGTATACCACTGGGGGTGGGCTTTGATGTTTCAGAGTCCATGCCTGGCTCAGTCTCTGCCTGGCTACAGATAAGGATATGGCTCTCAGCCTCTGCTCCAGCACCTGCCTATATGCTGCCATGCTCCTAGCCATGATGTCAATGGACTAAGCCTCTGTAACTGTAAGGAACCCCCTATTTCAATGCTGCTTTTTCTAAGTGTTCTCTTAGTCATGGTCTTTCTTCACTGCAATAGAGCCAAAACTAACAAAGACACCTGGGAGCCTGGCTCCAATAGGCTCTGCTGATGCTTTCAGAACGCCGAGTTTACTTGTCAAAACTGTACTCAAAACAGACCCACTTCTAAACTGGATGAAGCATGAAACTTACCACGGGTGTCTAACCTGTCCACAGGAGCTTTGTGCACATAGATGTAAGACTTCATTTTTTCTCTTTCCACCACCTGAGTGTCCAACATTAAAGACTTTTTCAGGGCCAGCACTTCATATGTAATAAATAGAGAGCCCCTAAAAAAGAAACAAAAAGTTCCTCACAAATGAGGATCTAAATATGACCCAGTAGCTTTTCACAGTGAACTGCTTTCTAGTTTACTAGGAAACTAGCATACAGTAATGTGCAAGTGTCACTTTACGTGTATGTAAACACACATATGTACATATGTGTATATGTTCATCTGAGTTTAAAATAACAAGTGAGCCAGGCAGTGGTGGCTCACGGCTTTAATCCCAGACTCAGGAGGCAGAGGCAGGGTGGATCTCTGAGTTCGAGGCCAGCCTGGTTCTACAGAGCAAGTTCCAGGACAGCCAGGGATACACAGAAAAATCCTGTCTTGAAAAACCAACACACACACACACACACACACAAACTCAAGCAAGTGGTCACATGATTATATCCAAGCAAGAAACACAAGGTGAACAACCCCAAATGTCCCAGTGTGTTTTCTCTCTCAGTAGCAATAATCACAACGTCCCTGTCTCACATCATGGGTCTGCTGCCTAAGTGCACATACTTAAACACGGTGCTAGGTTTGACCTGACTTTAAGCTTCGTGTACACAGACTCAGGCTAGATGTGTTCTTTTATTCAGCCTTACATTCATGTTACTCATTCACACTACTGTCTTTATGTACAGTTCCCTCACAACACAAATACACTTCCCACAACTTATTTATCCACTGTCCTGCAAATGGACACTCATGACATCTTTAGTTTGAATCTATTACATGCAATGCCGTTATTCATATTTATGTTCACATACATTCCTCTACGGAGGCACACAACCTTCTGACATTCCACATCCCATGGGCACTCTGTGCTCTCTACAAATCTCTTCTGTTAAGATTTCCAACAACAGTATCATGAAGCCATTAATACTGGAGGGTGAGTATCAGTACTTACCCTACAATGAGGGATCCAGTAAATCTTATTATATTTCCTTCAAAGAGAAAGAGATCACATTACATATTATACTTATTATCAGTGACCATCAGTCCATGGCAGCACTGAGTAAAACATGATTTATACTCATGGCTTACATACTCATCCTTCAAGCTCCTGTTGTGCTACCACAAACCATATCAAAGGAACTCATGTCCCAGCCAAAGTTATGCAACCAGGATCATGGGTCCACCGAGTATAACCAGTAGAAGCTTCTGCAGCCAGAGGCAAGGTGGGGCCGGTGGGATCACCCAGTCACTGAGGGACTCTCAAGTGGGGACACGAATGGCTTTTCTCCCAAATAATCATACTGTCCTTGCTGGTTTAAGCAGCAAAGATTTCATAGCCCCATCTAAAATATTGACAACAAGAATATAAGCTTTCGATGGACCTTGGAAACATTTAAATAAATAAATAAATAAATATATATATATATGTGTGTGTGTGTGTGTATGTGTGTGTGTATATATATATATATATATGTGTGTGTGTGTGTGTGTGTGTGTGTATATATACATACATATATGTGTGTGTGTGTATATATATACACACACACATACATACATACACACACATATATATATGTATGTGGTATATATATATATGGCAGACAGGTGCCTATATGATCCTGGACTGCTGAGCAGGAAGGTTGGCCATGTACTAAAGTCAAACATTTGTGGGATCTAGAGGGGGAGACTTTCCCAGGCACTCTCAGGCCTCCACAGGGACGAGGAGGTCTGCCAAGGCGAGCACAGATTTGCTGACTGTGATTCTCGGGGACAGTCTGATTCCATGATGGCCCTCTGGTGCTCTCTGGTCCTTCTCTGCCTCCACTGCCTGTGCCTCCTACTGGACTCCCGCGCCCTCTCAATGCTGGGCATCACACAGCTTTAGGCACACGCTCTTCCCCTGAGCTCTAGCCCAGTCTCCTACACTGCTTCTTCTCCATCTTCATGGCCTTTCCTCTCTGTTCTCCTCCACTAAAAGTAAATGTGACATTCTGCAGTTCACAGGACCAGAAATACTGAGAGAAGGAAAGAGAAAAACCTTCCCTGCACTTTACTGCTCCTGCTTCTTTTATATTTACAATTCAGAACCAGGATTCCCTGGAT
Organism: Mus minutoides; assembly: GCA_902729485.2. Classification (NCBI taxonomy): domain Eukaryota; kingdom Metazoa; phylum Chordata; class Mammalia; order Rodentia; family Muridae; genus Mus; species Mus minutoides. Next base: position 1,018,997 of record LR755138.1, on the reverse strand, counting down.
AAAAAAGAATCTACTGCAAAAATAGGTGCATGCGTGAGAGAGGAAGAGAGAGAGAGTATGTATATATGTGTACACTCGGGTGTGCACGCTCATGCTCTCTCGTGCATGGGTGCACAGGCCCATGCATGCTGCCTGAAGGCCAGAGGAGGAAAGCCTGCTCTGTAACTCTCTGCTTTGTTCTGTGGACAAGGCTGGCAGCCAGCAATCCCCTTACCTCTACTCCACACTTCTCAGTGCTGGGGTTTCAGTGCATGTACTATACCAGCTTTTTAACTTATGTGGGTGCTAGGGATTTGAACTCAGGTCCTCACACTTGCATAGTAAGCATTCTTATACACTAAACCTCCGTGTCAGCCCAACAGATATTTTTGTGTTGTATTGTTTGGGGAGACAGGGTCTGACTGTGCAATCCTGGCTAGCCCACTTTCTGTGCTTAGGGCTGCCCCAAACTCAAGGAGATTCACCTGCTTCTCTCTCTTGAACGCTAGGATTAAAGGCATGCTCAACCCACCCAATTCCAACAGGTCTGTAAAAGGAAACACCATAAAGAGAGGGACTTCCTGGTACATGGGAGACAGTCAATAAATGTTTATTGTCAGATAAATGAAGGGTGAACAGGACAGCCATGTCCTACAGATAAAACAATCATTGCTGGGGGAGGTATGTTATTTCATCCTTCTGTTCAACAAGCATGGCTGGAACACCTCCCGCATGCCACAGATGACAATAACCAATGGGATAGAGTAATGAACATGACACTGCCATGGGAGATTATCTATGGGAGGAGCCAGAAAACTAACCAGGTTCTATACTGACTCTATTACATGGCGATTGGTGGCTCTGCATGGCCTAGCCAGTCAGGGAAAGTTCTGGGAAGAGAGCTGGACAACCATGTGGGATGAATCAGGGCAGATCTGTGCCTGAGGTGTGGGGGAGATGAGGCCGGATCCCACCCTCCACAGGACAAGAAGGACATTCTCCTTGCTCAGCACTGTGTTCAGAGGTACCCGACTCTGTAAGAGCTAAGTAAATGTGTGCTGAATGAGAACACGGTCATAATTAAAAATGGAAAGAGGAACAACTGATTAGCCAGGACAATTTTTGGCTCATGTATGTCTCTGGACTTACACACTTAGTGTGAATCATTAGTACAGAAAGACACGAGCAAACGAGAGACTTAGCATTGACTACTGGCTTGGCAGTGCTTTCCAGGAAAGTGGTTGCAATCCTGCCACTATTCCTATGAGAAACCGGAGGCCTGGAACTGTACTCACGGATATTTCTCCAGGGGGTGTGACTTTTTGATCGGGGAGCAAAGGATCCTATCCTCCTGCAGCAGATGACACAGTAGGCAGCCAGGGACATCCTGTGTTGAAAAGTAATTGAAACAAGGTTAATTTAGTATATATTTGAAACCTTTTATTTGATCCTAAGGACATATCATCACAGTAGGACATTCACAGTCAGATTACTCAAAAAACTGAGAAAAAAAATTATCACCTTAAGGGTTTTACCCCTGAAAACAAACCAGACTTTAGTAAAGTGTGCTGGCACTTTCATTATTCTTTGAGTTGTGTTCGATTGTAAGTGGTAATTAATAGGAAACCAGGAAAATTCAAGTAAATTCAATACGATGCATCTGTATAAATGAAGGCTTAACATCCATGGAGAGATGCAGAAAATTCCCTCTAAGGCAGCTAATGAACACTAGCTGACAACCAGCACTGACTGCCAGGCAAGCTCTAGTCTAAGCAGCCCTAACTGACCTTCTACCTCTTCCCCCTGCTAAGTAATAAATGGCAGTGCGGGCCATTAGGCCTTGGGATGGTTCACAATGAGCCAATGCACGCAGTTTCTAAAGATTTCTTGATATTTTATAAACTGTTTGTCTGAGACAGGGTTTCTTACATAACGCTGGTTGTCTCAGAACTCACTGTGTAGATCAGGCTGGCCTTAAACTCAAGAGAAATCCACTTGCCTCTGCTTCCTGAGCACTTTTGATAAATAAAAGTCGCTGTGTTGGAACTCCATTTCTGTGCCTAGCCCTTGAGGTAGTTTGTTTGACTAAGCTTTACAATCTTTGATTAGGAGCTCATCTTGTGGGACTGTTTCCTGTGGAAGAGTCCTGTGTGCTCTGATCTACGATAGTCAGATGACTGGACTATCACACGTACTTCAAATTGATGAGCTTAGAACATGAACTTAAGAGAGTTTCAATTTCTAAGGGAGAAGAGATGGTTCAGCTGGTAAAATGCTTGTAAGAAACACTGAGGCCCTAAGTTTGGATCCCTAGCGTGCATGTTACAAGCTTGGGACAGCAGCACTGTGGAAGCAGAAGCAGAAGTAGGAGGTTTCCTGGTGCTTGGTGGTGACCAGCAAGTCTAGCCAGAATGATGAAACCCAGGTTTGCTGAGAGACCTTGTCTCAAAAAGTAAGATGGAGCAAAGGAAATTATTCAGTGATGGTAAAGGTACCTGGACGAAGCTTGATACCCTGAGTTCAATCTTGGAGATCCACATAGTGGAAAGAGAGAATAGACTCCTAAATGCTGCTCTCTGACCCTCAGCTGCTGTGGGACATGTTCTCTCCCTAACCCCACAGAAATACTAAATAAACTAGGGATATGGATATTCTTAAAAGAAGGTGGAGGGTGATTAAAGATGCTGGTCATTGACATCCACACACACCACTGTGCTCATGTGTATACACACACACACACACACACACACACACAGGTACACACACTCAGAGTTCAAGTAAATGTCCATTTACTTGTGCTGCTGGTAAAACCAAGTTTCACCTGCTTCCTTGGTCTCATAAGAAGACACTTTCCAGTCTGTTTCCTGGAATACAGTCCTTCAAGACTATCCTATCAAAGCTCAGCTAACCCATAAAAAGTGGAATTAATACTCAAATATTTTAGATTTCTCCCAATTTCTATATTATTCTTAACCTAATTCCACAATGGTTAAAAGCTCAACTCTTGCAAATCACACCCAGGTCTGTCTTAAGGCACAGAATGGGCCCTATTTTGATGACTGCCCCAGATGCACTTGGAAAGAACAGGTAGTGTGTTCTACAAATGTCTACTAGGGCGAACTATGAGCGTTTCTCAGGTTTCCTCCTCTTGCTGGTTCTGTCAACTCATGCTATTGAGAGGATGGAAGTAGGAGCCACAGCAAGATTCTGAACTTATTCGTGATGCTGTCAGTTATACAATGTTAATTGTTTTTAAACAGATCTGTTTAAATAAGCCATGTCTTAGATCCAGCACTCACGAGACAGAGGCAGGTGGAGCTCTGTGAGTTTAAAGTTAGCCTGGGCTACATAGAGTTCCAGGCCAGCCAGGCAGGTGGTCTTTGTAAGATGGGTAGACAGGAAACAGCCAATTTACAGACTTTTAATAAAATGCAGATTCCTAGATACATGCCTGTATCTGCCCAGTGTTACAAGACTAAAATCAGTGTCTTCCTTACTGACAACTCTGAGGGAATCCATTTGCAGCCTCAAGTAGGTTTTTTTAAAGATTTGTTTATTACATATATATAATATATAATCAGCCACCATGTGGTTGCTGGGAATTGAACTCAGGTCCTCTGGAAGAGCAACCAGTGCTCTTAACTGCTGAGTCATCTCTCCAACCCAGAATATCACATCTTTTTTTTTTTTTTTTGGTGGTGGGGGGAGAGGGTTCGAGACAGGGTTTCTCTGTGTAGCCCTGGCTGGCCTGGAACTCACTCTGTAGACCAGGCTAGCCTCGAACTCAGAAATCTGCCTGCCTCTGCCTCCCGAGTGCTGGGATTAAAAGCATGCGCCACTACTGCCCGGCTCAGAATCTCACATCTTTAATGTGATGCATATTTAGACACCTTTAGTTTTGATTGCTGTCATGAACAGCGTCCCTATCACTAAAATTCCTGGTCATTAGCAGTGCTATAAAGAAGTTCAATTTCAAAATCTTCCTGTCAGCCATCCATTGCTGATACTTCCTAACCAAAGTAACCCTCTCAGCCCTATTGCATCCCCATCTTGGCAGCTCTCTGTTCATCTGTTTATAGAGAGACTATCTATAGTGTCAGAAGAGTGTCTGGTACCCATCAGGTGCTCAGAGATGTCTAGAGGACTTCAGTCAGTAGAAAAGCAAAAAGGGTTTGAGGCAAGCGTAAGAGAAAGGAACCATATGCATTTGCCAAGTGGAGTTCTGGTTACTCACAAGTAATTAACGTGCAGGTGTGAGTCCAGAACCTGAAGCTCAACAGCAGAGTTCACACACAAGTCAGCTGAGAGTTGGACAACTGATTTTTTTTTCTTTCTTGCTTTTGCTTTTTGTTTCTCATGAGACAAGGATTCTTTGTGTAACAACCCTGGTAGTTATGGAACTCCTTTTTGAACTCAGAGATTCCCCTCAAGTGGCCTACCCCACCACTGCCCAGCCAGAGCACTGACTTTTCAAAGAGGCAAATATAGCCAAAAGAAAACAAGCAAAGCAAAGATGCTTGGGAAGATTAAACTTGGGGCAGCTTTAAGAGAGTGGGGTTCATGGTTCCTGAAAAAGTGAGGCGCTCTCCCCCTAAGTGTGACAGAAGCAGAGTTCACATGATGGACATCTGTCTTGTTTGGGGAGACAGGAGGGTGCAGAGCGGTTAAAGAACTGGAAGGAGGCTCCTGTGCCCAGTTGGAAATGGGTCCTGAGTCTAAATTAATACTCCCTTTTAGAACTACAATATGATCCAGCTGCACCACTTCTGAGTATACAACCAAGAGTCAAACTCGGCTTGATCCAGAGATACTAGCACATGAGTGTTTTACTGATAAGCTGTTCCTGGTAGCCAACTGTTCAATCAGCCTAGGTGTCCAGTAGAGCAAACAGATGATCTCTAGCAAGAAAATGCTACAGAGTCTCATTCAGCCATAGAGGAGAATGCAAAGTAATCACCTGAAGGAAGATGGTAGAAGAGGCAGCAATGATACTAAGTGAATAAGCTAGGCCCACAATGACAAATACTGCACCTGTTCTCTCCTATCTGTAATTTAGGGGGGGGGTGGTGAAAGAGAAAGATGGACTCCCAGGGTGATGAAAGGGAGAGGTGGTGGTAAAGGGGCAGAAATGGTAATGGGGTTTGTTATCTCTATGTCCGAAAAATGCCATAGTGGCTCATTTGAGTATAACTGTGCTCACTTAATGCAGGCAAACAAAACTACTCCCTCACCATGTCTATATTTTAATAACGACTAGTGCTGCCTGCATCTCCAAATATTTTAATCTCCTGGGTAAAATGGTACTTAGACCTCACTTCTGCTTGTCTAATGCATTGTGAAATTCAAACGCTTGTTCCCTTTGTGGAAACTTCAGGTCACAGGCAGATTGTTCTGAAGTTAGTGGCCCTTTAGGTACCACTACTATGGTAAGGAGGTCTGAAGCCTCTTAAATTACCTGAAAGAAGAATGAAAAAAATCAGCGTTTCTACAAAAATAAATAAATAAGCAACGGCAACAATAAAAAAGGAGTGGGGGGGGGGGCTGGAGAGATGGCTCAGCGGTTAAGAGTACCGACTACTCTTCTGTAAGTCCTGAGTTCAAATCCCAACAACCATATGGTGGCTCACAACCATCTGTAAAGACAGCTATGATGTACTGACATATAATAAATAAATCTTAAAAAAAAAAAAAGGAGTGGGTATAGCAGATGTGGGAATGAACTAACAAGCGGGCCCAGGGATGGTAAGATGGCTCAGCAAATATGGCACTCTTTTGTTGCTAAGCCTGATGAACAGAGTTCGAGCCCAGGGATTCACATGCTGGAAGAGAATGGACTCCTTCGAACTGTCCTCTGACCTTTCGTGCATTGGTGAACACACATCACATACATGGTGAACACACATCACATACATGCATACATGTATCTAATAAATACATTTTTCTAAAGAGAAATTTGAGGAGCTGAGAGGTTAACAGGTGGAAGGGTGAAACTGGTTAAAGGAAGATGACACAGTAAAGCAAAGATTAGCATGAGCTTAAATGTGGAAATATAATTTAACCTAAGGATCAAGAAGCTAAAACTACCTCCTGTCTCAACTGCTGAGAACTCAGCTCCATTAAGACTACAGATCAGAATTTGGGAATAGGATTAACTTCAGAACTTTCCGGAGGCCTTCAGCTTAAAATGACGGTTACTGGGATTAGAAAACCTATCAGCATTCCAACTATTCAATCTCCCTGGTCCGAGAAGAGCAAGATGTGTCCGACTCAGGTGTGGCTCTTGAGAACACAGAGCCCAGGACAGAGCACCTTCCATGCAGGTGCTCTCCTCCAAGCCTCAGGGGCAACCAGCGCGGCGCAGTGACCAATCAAGAAAAAGACAAAATCCGAGGTGCCGCGGCGGGTCATCGGGTCCCTCCGAGACTGCGCGACCTTAGTGTCTGTGCAGGACTACCGCCCTCCTCTCCTGGGGCTGCGGCGACGCCCTTGCCCTCCCTCCCTGCCGTCCGTCCGTCCTACCTGCCGGCGCAATGACTCTGGCAGCACGGACGGCTCGCGGTGGACTCGGCCGCCTACAGAACCCACCCTCCGCCGCCACCAGTAACCTGCGCCCTAACCCAGCGGCAGTGGGCACGTGACCCCGCCTCTGCTAACTTGACCCCGCCCTTAGGGCCCGCCCCCAGAGAGTCGCCCCACCTACTAGGGTGTCGCTGGCGCGATGACGTGAAGCGTAGGCGCAGTGAATCGGCGACGCTGGGACGACTCTTGTGTGTTGGGGGCGGAACGCTGCTGTCTCTGAGCGCCTAGAAAAAGGTAGCTTGCGTGGGTCTGGGCTGCCTCGGAAATAAGGCGGGGAGGAGGAAAGACACAGAGCCTTCGGTCCTGTGAGCGGGCCAGAGTCCCGCACCCTTTCTAAGGCCCGTGTTGTGGGTCCGCGCGGCCATCACGCTTTGCATCGCGGTTTTCCTGTGGGGAAGCTGTCCATGCCTGCGTGTAGATACTGGTGGCTATCACGCAGGCGATTGCCAATGCAGATCCTTAGAGGACGTAGTTTATTAATCAAAAGAACACAAGATCTGGAGACCTTTGAGTTTGTAAATTTAAATTACCTGCTTTGTCCAGGTACTCGGTCTCATCAGTATAATCAGGTGGGTCACTGTAACTTTGAGGCTCTTTCGGAACTACCATTTTGTAGTTTCTGCCTCCCAGAATCTTTCCAGTGTATTGTTCTCTGGGATATAAAAAGAAAGCAGTTGAATAATGGATCTATTTTACACTGTGTTGGGCTCGTTGATTTTGAGGAGTTTTGTTTTTGTTTTTTTGAGTTTGGGGCTCACTATGTAGTCCAGGCTGGTCCAAAACTAAAGAGCCCTGCCAGCCCCTCCCTCCCTCCTGAGTGCTGGGATTGAAAGCCTGAATCATCCTGACATGTTTGGAGCTTACTTTTTAAAAGATTAATTAGAATTTGTAAGTAGGATTTATGCTTTATTAATATTGCAAATAATCTGCTTTAGCACTGGTAAAAACAGGAATATCTGGATGCCTCAATGTTACCTTTTTGATGCTGACATTTAATTTTTTTTTCATCTCAGATGTGAATCCCCAAAGTGGGTTTAAACATTTGGATTTTATGTCACTTCATTCCTTTTAAATTGTATTTATTTATTTATTTTAGAATTCTTGAAGTCATCTGCACCGTCTGCCTGGGAAAAGATGGTCAACGTGCTGAAAGGGGTGCTTATAGAATGGTTAGTAGCTTTAACAATTCATGATTTTAAATTTACACATCGGGTCTTGTTATATATTCACTGTGCTTCAGTAGTGTGTGTGTGTGTGTGTGTGTGTGTGTGTGTGTATGCCTTTTCCAAAATTTTGTTTTGTTGATATAAATGAAATCCAGGCTTCAACTTTGAATTTCCATAAGCTTTCCTTATAAGTGGGGCAGGATTTGCTGCTAGGTTTCTTGCTGATATTACATTTTATTGTCTCTGTTAAGTGAATGTAATTAGCTTTATTTCCAGTGATTTTTTTTTTTAATGGGAAGGTTGTGTGTTAGATTAGCCTTGATTAGAGAAACAGTGTTACTAGTCTCAAATCATCAGCTCTTGTCTAGATTAAGGTTTGGAAGCATGCAGGAGCTTGGGCCAGGCTACTGGGGTAGGCCTTCCGTGGAGCTTGGGCCAGGCTGTGGGGTAGACCTTTCGTGGAGCTTGGGCCAGGCTCTTGGGGTAGGCCCAGCATGTGGATCCCCCTTAGGTGATCAAGGTCATCCTGGTCTACATAGTAGTTTCAGATCCTGCTTCCCATCCCCTCAAGTCTGTATAATGAAACCTTGTCTCAAAAAATTAAAACAATAAAGTAATACATGAACTTGGCTAAATCTTTGCCACTACAGCATGCTTTTCTTGAAAGGAAATGAGAGCCAAATGCAACAGAGTTGAGTTCTTCAAAGTAACCTAAAATATAGGTCTTTGCTGTCTCTGACTTTTAAAACTCAAACTCTTTGTTCAGCTTTTGCTTTGTTGGTAGGAAGCCCTCTTCTCTGGACACTCCCCTTTATTAAAAATACTGTCTCCTTTCTGTTTGCCTATTATGAGTCATTGTATAGGTAGTGGTGCTTTTACTGTGATGGCAAAGCTGAAGGGAGAGCAGGGTCATACCCTAGGATACCTGTAACATTCGGAGCAACACTGTCCAGTGGAAATATAGTTTAAGCCACATACATAGTCTTAAATTTTCTAGTAACTGCATCAAAGAGTGAAATGAAACAGGTAGGCTGTGAGTAATTTTATTTTCTGTGTATGAGTATTTGCCTGAGGATATCAGAAGAGGGCATTGGATTGCCAGCACCTTGAGTTGGGAACAAGTTGCAAGCCACTGTGCTGGGAACTGAACCTGGGTCCTCTGCAAGAGCAGCAAGTGCTCTTAACCTCTGAACTGTCTCTCTTTTCTCATGTATTAAGTCTCAAAAAAAAAAAAAAAATACCTTCAAAGTCTAGTATCTTACTTTTACAGTGTATCAAATGTTCTGTGATTAGTGAGCTACCATAGGATAAAACAGGAAGATAGATTTCAACAAAGTCAGTTTTATAAAACAACAACAACAACAACAACAAGAAAAAGCAAGCAAACAAAAACCAATACTAGTTGAGGTAGGAGGGACTCTAAATCGGGAAATAGTTCATGAATTTAAAAGGGCTGATTGTAGAGGCATTTTAATTCAGCAGTATGGCGACTCTGGCTGGAATAGATACAGGCCCTTAGCACACACCTTTAATCCCAAACAGTGAAGGTAAAGTTAGTTTGTAGAAGGAAGTATCCATGTTTGAAAGTGTTATCTAATTGAGTGGCAAAGTGAAGAATCAGAGCAAGATTTAACAGAATAGGATATGCCCAACTCTCACAAGAACAGAGAGGAGAGGCTATATAAGAGGCCACAGGGAAAGAGGGGGAAAAGAAGCTGTTTTACTGGGACAGCCACAGAAAAGACAGATTGCAGAGAGAGAGCAAACTAGACACAAGTGAAGACAAAGAGCCAGAAAATGAGAAGGAGACAGAAGATTAGAACATATTGCCAAAGGTATTGTGAGGCCTTGGCTTGAGAGGAGTTTGAGTCAGAATAGCTGAGTTGAACCAGCCAACTAGAGTTCAGAAAGAACTAGAGCTTAGTTCACTAAGTCTCAGAAGTTGAAAACCTTGTAGGCCTAGATAAGATTATACAAAGAGGCTAGAAGCTTCCAGGACTAGGCCTAGGTTAGAGAACTGAGGCAGTAAGCCCTTGGGATAACAGTTACATCAGGTAAATAAAAGTTACTTTAACAGACTGAACCAAGAAATGGGGAATGGGGTGAATACTGAGTGGCATACAGTTAATGGAGTGGTGGATTACATGCCAAGTTAAAGTACAATAATCCTGCATTATCAAGGATAGGCTTCACAGTATCCCATTACGTTGCTGAGACTGCAGATACTACTTATCACAATTATGCTCTCTTAGCTAAGGGTCAGACACTGGAACGTTCACAATTTGACATGTGACAAAACAGTAACATTTTTTTCCCTTCATGATTTGAAAGATTCTTAACCATAGACCCTAGTGATTTCAAAACATAAGGCTTCACACATATTTCACCAGTGCTGCAAATAGCTGCACCCAGTCCAAGAACCCTCATCTGAAAATATGCAAAGAGAGAACCATAGAAAAGTGATTGGCTTATACCCTGGGGGTTGGGGGGAGGAAGCTATTTTTGTATAGATTAAACCAGCCAGTTTCCATATCAAACCTGTTGAGAAATCTGTCACAATCGCATCACTAATCTCTTCTCTCTGCAGATCAGATAAAGTGTTGTTCTAGCTTAGGGACTTGGAAACTAACCATGAATGATTCCATCTTATTTTTAACCAGATCTGTACAGAAGCCTAATCCAGAGCAATAGCATCTTAATTCTTACTCAACCCACAGTAAAGGACTGGATCCCAAGCTGAGATTAAAGGCATGTGCGACCACTGCCCCATCCCCCTTTTTGGCCCTTCCAAGGTTTATCTTGGGCTAAGGACCTGGAAGTTCAGTTCAGTGAGCCAGCTTGTACTTAATGAGATTCAGTCCTCAGCTCCTTCTCCCTTACTCTTGCCCCCAAAGGAAAACACCTCTAAGAATCAATTTTAGAACACTTGAAAGATTATATTTTTGTGGCAAGATACGATTTGTGAAAGTGGGTCTGAGCAGCAGGAGCTCGGACTTCCTGTCTTGTGTACCCTTCTGTAAGGAGGAAGCCTGTTACACTGGCTTTGTCCACTCTGGGCTGCTAGACTTGCCTTTTAAGCCCTCTTGTTTCTCCCCGTGCTCTTTATCAGTGAGTCCGGGCATTCCTTTTCAAATCAGTTAAGGAAGCTGTAGTTTGAGGCACTGTTACCTGCAGAGCTTCAGATAGCTGTATTCTCTCCTCTTGTGAGTGATAAGTTCTTTAAAAGACTTTCTCTTGAACTTGATCTAACTCAACTTCTAATGTGAAGTCATAGCTACAAATGGTGAATACTTTAGGCTGAGAGAAAAACAAGACACTGACAAATGGTTCCAAACTTTATATCATCTTAAAAAGTCATCACTCTCAGAAGTAATTGTTAAGTTTTCACAGCTTGGTTGACCACAAGATGTCCTATAATCTGTGTTTGTTTCTACAGTGATCCTGCCATGAAGCAGTTCTTGCTGTACTTGGATGAATCCAATGCCTTGGGGAAGAAGTTCATCATTCAAGACATTGATGACACACATGTCTTTGTCATTGCAGAACTGGTTAATGTCCTCCAGGAGCGAGTAGGGGAACTGATGGACCAGAATGCCTTTTCTCTTACCCAGAAGTGAGAGCTCTAGTGTTGAGCACTTGGGAATCCCAGCCACAGACACTTGAGAGAGGCCAGCTCAGTGTCTCATGGGGTTTACACTTGTTACGAGCGTGTGGTAGGAAAGGCTGCAGGGTCATTCATTCAGATGAAAGCCCCTAACTGATTTGGTTGGACCATTAAAAAAAAAAATTCTGTGTACAGAAGAACTTTAGCAACTGACTGCAATTTGGCTTTTTAAGTGTTATTTGTTATTAAAATGTAATCATAATTGTGCTGGTAAGATGGCTCAGTTGGTAAAGGCCCTTGCCACTAAACCTGAAAGCCTGAATATAATCCCAGGGGCCTACACACTGGAAGAGGAGAATTCCACAGGCTGTTGTCTGACCTCTGTGTGTGTAGCTCCCTCCCACACAAATCTGGAAATATAAGAAAATGAAATCATAAATGTTTTTCCTACCTTCTTAAAACACCAATTAAATACACCAGAAAAATAATGGAGTTTGGTTAAATTATCATTTTACCCTGGGTATTATTAATTTTCCTTGTTCCTGTTAATGAATGTGCCTTTTTTTTGTTTTTGTTTTTGTACGTGGAGTTAGAAACCAGTGGGAAAGAGAGAGAAACACTGCTTTGCATCTTTAGTTTTCCCTTTTTCACACTATATTAGTCACGTTTTCCTATCAAGGCAGTTGTTCCTTGATAGTGCAAGGTACAGCAAAAGTATTTGTGTGTGTGTGTGTGTGTGTGTGTGTGTGTGTAACTAACAGATGGGAAGATACCTGCAATTATGCTTAATATTTGGAGAGTAGGGTTGGAAGACTGGCATGTGTGTGAACTCTTATATTGTCTGAAACTATTAATGTATATCAACAAAATACGTAATATAAAGGTTTAAACAAAAATGCAGCAAGATCAACCTCCATGGGGATAAATGTTACATTTTTAGTCATGCAATGACTGCAGTTAAATCTAGTATTACTCTTTTTATGCTGTTTGGCCATCTGCCTAAGTATACTTTTCAGAATAATGGAATTAAAAGCATAAAACAAAATTCAGGGGTGGGCATGGTGGTATACACCATTAATCCCAGCATTCAGAAGGCAGAGGCAGGCAACTCTTGAGTCCAGCCTTGTCTCTATAGCAAGTTTCAGGCTAGTCAGGGATACATAGTAAGACCCTGTCTCAAAAGACAGAAACAATCCTTTATTTCATAGGAGGCTACATTAAAAATTCATGTCTTTAATCCCAGTACTAGAGAAACAGAGGCAGACAGACTCGTGAGTTCAAGACCAACCCAGTCAACAGAGTGAGTTCCAAGACAGCCAGGACTACACATAGAAACCCTGTCTCAAAAATACAATTTACTTCCGAGGTGTTGAGAAATAGGGGTTACTAGTATCCCTAGTAGACTTCCCCCCCCCCCAAGATAGATAGGAACAGAGAAACGGCCTCTTTATTTATTTATTTATTTATTTTTGGTTGTTTTTTTTTTTTTTTAAAGATTTATTTATTATATGTAAGTACACTGTAGCTGTCTTCAGACACTCCAGAAGAGGGCGCCAGATCTCGTTACGGATGGTTGTGAGCCACCATGTGGATGCTGGGATTTGAACTTAACACCTTTGGAAGAGCAGTCGGGTGCTCTTACCCACTGAGCCATCTCACCAGCCCTTTTTTTTGGTTTTTTGAGACAGGGTTTCTCTGTGTAACCCTGGCTGTCCTGGAACTCACTCTGTAGACCAGGCTGGCCTTGAACTCAGAAATCTGCCTGCCTCTGCCTCCTGAGTGCTGGGATTAAAGGCGTGCACCACCACGCCTTTCCTAAACAGACTTTTAGGAAGCAGTAAAATTAGGTTAGAAACATGCGGAGCCACTGTTAATACCAAGAGAAACAGTAAGAGGAGCTTTGTATACCTAACTGTGAAGACAGCTCTTGGCCCCTGGTGGGAACTTTCCAACAGAAAAGAGAACCTAAGGCTGGGTGTGGTGGTGCACGCTTTTAATCCCAGCACTTGGGAGGCAAAGGCAGGCGGATTTCTGAGTTCAAGGCCAGCCTGGTCTACAAAGTGAGTTCCAGGACAGCCAGGGCTACAGAGAAACACTGTCTCAAAAAAACAAAAAACAAAACAAAACAAAAAAAAAGAAACACTGTCTCAAAAAAACAAAAAACAAAAACAAGAAAAGAGCCTAGGTGATGTTATGTATGTTCTTGTCAAACCTTGTTTCTTTCTGTGTTGCTGGAAGGTAGCTAGTCCTTTTCAGTTAACTTGCACTATGTTACAGGATCTGCACTTTGCCACACTTCAGTGTGCATCATAGTTCTTGCCCATGTAGTTTTTGTTTTTGTTTTTGTTTTTTTGGCTGTCCTGGAACTCACTTTGTAGACCAGGCTGGCCTCGAACTGCCCATGTAGTTTTTGATCATGCATTGTAATGTAAACTTTCCAGTGGATTGTTACTTACACACCTGATACTAAGAATTAAGTAGAAGATAGATTTTTATGGACACTCTAGCTGTATTGGAACAGTACTGGATTTTATATTTTAGTCATCCCTAAGTCAGTTCAGCTTTTGATATGTTGATCACCAATACCATTTATATTAAAACAGAAAACTTAGGATCTTGGAAGTGGGTGGAGAGAGCAAGTGAACATGGAAGACCAAGAGTGTTGGTTAAAGGAAGAGTCTGTTAGGCAGTACATGCAGAAGCTCTCTCTGGACACTTGGGAAGATGTGCTCCACTGACAGCAGTGAGAGCCCCTGTAGCTGCTGGCTTGACTGGGCCAACTACAGCAAAGCAGAAGTTCTCTAGCAGCCTCTGTCTAGGCTCTGATTCTTGGAATCTGATTGACATTTGATTTGATATACTTTAGACATCCGTGATGGAGAATACCTGCTGCTGGTTACTAGAGTAGACTGCTGTCTTTACTTTTAACAAAATCCCAGGGCCAAGAAGTCAGAGTGGGTGGGTAGGGGAGCAGGGCAGGGGGAGGGTATAGGGAACTTTTGGGATAGCATTTGAAATGTAAATTAAGAAAATAGAAAAAAAAAGTGGAAAAAAAAACAAAAAAAAACAAAATCCCAAATATGAGGAGACAGTAGTAATGTAAAGGGGCCCTTTCTTCCTTCCTCCCTCCCTCCCTTCCTCCCTTCCTCAAGATGGGGTCTCATGGGCTGGAGAGATGGCTCAGTGGTTAAGAGCACTGACTGCTCTTCTGAAAGTCCGGGGTTCAAATCCCAGCAACCACATGGTGACTCACAACCATCTGTAACAAGATCTGACTCCCTCTTCTGGAGTGTCTGAAGACAGCTACAGTGTTCTTTAATAAATAAAATCTTTAAAAGAAAAAAAAAGATGGGATCTCATTTAGTAGCCCAGGTTGTCCTGGAACTCACAGATCTGCCTATCTCTATCTTTCTAGTACTGAGATTCAAGGTGTGCACTACCACACTGGGCCCTGCTTTGTTGTTTAACAATTTTTTTAAAAATTTATTTATTATTATATGTGGTTGTCTTAAAACTCTGGACTCCTGAGTATGCATTATAGTTGACATAAACGTGCTCTGAGAAGTCAGTTTTAGTGAATAGTAATGGAATTACTGATTAGAGATAACAAGGATTTTGCCCTTAATTTCTGATACACTAGGTGATAGCCAAAATTATTTTTAAGAGTTGAGGATGGGGGCTGGTGAGATGGCTCAGCGGGTAAGAGCACCCGACTGCTCTTCCGAAAGTGATGAGTTCAAATCCCAGCAACCACATGGTGGCTTACAACAACCCGTAATGAGATCTGACGCCCTCCTCTGGTGTGTCTGAAGTCAGCTACAAGAGTTGAGGATGGATGTACCTCTGTGGTAAGGCATGTCTAGTGTGCATATAGTCTTGGGACCAATCTCCAACACCACCAAAATGTAGTAGTTTTATTATTAGCATTAGTTATATGAATAGTTTGACATAATTTTGTCTTTTCTCTGAGAGGATATTAAATATGCATGTTCCACTTTGCAGATTATTAAGCCTATTTAACTTGAAGAACTAGGCCCTACTTAGTTCTCCATTTTTAGAAGTAACCATTAATCTGAATGTATAAGACCTATAGGATTAGGGAGGCACATCTGGTGTGTCTGATGGCTTTTCCAGAGAGAATCAGATGATGAGGCTCCAGTGTAAAATGTGGATTATTAGTAGCTTGGTGGATTGACAGTGTGGTGGCATTACTGGGTGTGGCAGGGCTGCATCGGATGAAGCAGGTCACTCAGAAGCATGCCCTTTACTTTGTATCTGCCCTGGCCTCTTCTGGATCCTGCTTCTCTCTGCTTCCTGTCTAATGAATGAGGGACACCCTCATCCATATGCTTCCACTGCCAAAATCTGCACAAGTGCAGGGGCCCAAGGGGCAACAGGGACTGTAGGCTGAACTCAACACCACTGATGGAGTACATGCTACTATTTTCTTTCTATGCCTCAAGGAGTCAAAGAGAAAGACTTTAGCTCCCAAATGCATCCTCCAGCTCCTCTCAGAATGTATTACAGAACAAGTGAGGGGAGAGGAAATCCTCAAGTTTTATTTGAGGGTAGGAGTTGGGAGTACTGAGGATTGGAGCCAGGATTTTGGACAAGCTAGGCAAATGCTCTATGGCTATACCCCTTCTTCCCCAAGTTTTCAGTGAAAACTTTACATGCCTCTAATTCCAGCACTCAGGAAGCAAAGGTAAGTGGATCTCTGTGGAATTCACCTGGTCTACAAGTAAAGTCCATGCAGCTACAACTACATAGTGAGAACCTGTCTTTAAGCAACAACAGCAACAGAACTTTAATATTTTTTATTCAGAAGAATGTGGTTTTGTTTATCCATTATTAACACTCTCATATAATACCCATACATATTTATGGGGTACATCGTGATAATTTGATCCATATATACCATGTGTTGGTCAAGTCAGTGCAATAAGGTGTATAACATGAACCACAGTTACCCTACTATCCATGAACAGCAGAGCTTCCTCCCCTCATCCAGCCTGCTGTTCCTCAGGATCTGCATTGTCTCTATCCAGTTTATTCTCTATTCCAAATCTGTTTCAGGAGTCAAGGTTTGCTTTAGTGCAGAAGGTAAGCTGTCCATACTTGTCCTGTTTGTCTCTGGCTCCTGAGCTTCTATCACACTGTACTTTTCTTTAAACTAGTTACTCCTTGTCTCTCTGCTTTTTGTTAAATGAAGGTAAGGCTCACTTGCTTTTCCTGTTTTTAATTGAAGATCTGTTTTTAATGGGTGATACACAGTACATATCTCATATAGTAGACTGGGAAAAGGAAGCAAAAGAAGAAAACACTGCACAAGCCCAGCTCTTGGATACCTGCCCTGACTCTCCTAACTCTTCTAAGAACATAAGACAGTTATTTCTCCATCCCAGTGGGACCATGCCACTTGGACATGTGAACTTGCATGATCTTTTGTTATCAATAACACTGAGCAGGAACCAGTTGGGGTGGGGGTGAGAGAGGCATGTGTATCATGGCAAAGTCAAAGTTTTGCTGGAGTTGGTTCTCATCTTCTGCCATATGGGTTCTAGGGATTGAACTCAGATCACTAGGGTTGTCAGCAACTGCCTTTACATACGGAGTCATCCTGAGGACTGCAAGAGCTGACTTGAAGATTGTCCTCTGTCCTGAGAGCATGTCTACCCTCATCCCCAAATGTTTACAAAACAAAAACATAAGATTTCTATTTGAGACAAAAAGCACTGATTTCTTGAGTGTATTAGGATTACACTGGGAGTTATAAATACTACTAATACCTGTCTACAGCCCAGACCTAGCCATACTTGAATGTTCTGAGATAGGCTTAAAGTACCCACCTTCCCAGAGAGCTTCCCTGCTGGTTCTGCTGAGCTAGGATGTGCAGTAGATTGGAGCCGGTTTTGTGTTTGCTGTAGGTTCATCTCTCACACATCTGTTCCCTTTTACTGCCAAGGAAATGCTGATCCTACCCAGCAAGGAGCCAACTTTTGTTAAAATCCACTAATTAGATAACTGCTTCCCTGAGCAGTTGCAGGAACTTCTTTACTGACAGCCATTAGCATGGTTTGGATCCTTTGACTAGATGACAGTAATTACAGCACTCTTAATTGCTTAGGGTGTTGGTTTCCAAATATTGACTGCAAGATGTCTTAGTCATTTCTGTTTACTGGGATTAATTACTTTAAGTATTTTTTTGAGGTTTATGTGTATGAATGTGCACCACATGAGTGCTTAGGAGTTAGTTACAGTTGGCTGTGAGCCACCATGTAGCTGCTGAGAATTGAACCCAGGCCCTTTGCAAAAACAAATTCTCTTAACCACTGAAACTCGCCATTTCTTCAGCTTCTAATATGTATAATTTCTTTATGGAACTACTAAGTTTTGTCAGTGTATGGCTTCTTAAAGTGGGGTCTTTCTGCATTCTATTCTTTTTTTTTTTTTTTTTTTTTTTTTTTTTTTTTTTTTTTTTTTTTTTTTTTTTTTTTTTTTTTGGTTTGGTTTGGTTTGGTTTGGTTTTTCGAGACAGGGTTTCTCTGTCTAGCCCTGGCTGTCCTGGAACTCACTCTGTAAACCAGGCTGGCCTCGAACTCAGAAATCCGCCTGCCTCTGCCTCCCGAGTGCTGGGATTAAAGGCATGTGCCACCATGCCCGGCCCTTTCTGCATTCTAGAACTGGCTGTGTAGCCTAAGCTGGCCTCAAACTCAATATCCTTCTACTAAAGCCTCTTGAGTCCTAGGATTATAGTGTGGGCACCACCTCAAAGGTTAGTTTAATATTTGTATGACTTGTCTATGTGATTGTCATACTCCTTTCTTTCTCAAATTCTCAGTGACCTCTGCACTTATTAAGGCCTTTGGATGTGTGATTTATGTTCTGTTAAAGCAGGAGAGTTAGTTTCACTCAGAAAAATGGAGATTAAATACAGAGATAAGCAAAGCTAATATAGAGACATGAATTCACAGACGTCTTGATAATGTTTTGAACTTGAACAAGACATGAAATGGAGAAGACAGTCTCTGTTAGTCTTAATGAGTACATCAAACCACATTTTGTTTGTAACCTATAATTTGTAGTTGGTGCATTTTTTTTGGAAAGAAAACATGAATAGAAAGTCCTCTTTAGGATGGCCTAGTTGGCCATCAATGGGAGGAGAGGCCTCTTGGTCTTGTAAATATCATAAGCCCCAGTACAGGGGGAATGGCAGGGCCAGGAAGCGGGAGTGGGTGGATTGGGGAGCAGGGTGGGGGGAGGATATAGGGGACTTTCAGGATAGCATTTGAAATGTAAATGAAGAAAATATCTAATAAAAAAAAAAAAAAGAGGGGCTGGTGAAATGGCTCAGCGGGTAAGAGCACCTGACTGCTCTTCCAAAGGTGATAAGTTCAAATCCCAGCATCCACATGGTGGCTCACAACCATCCGTAACGAGATCTGGCGCCCTCTTCTGGAGTGTCTGAAGACAGCTACAGTGTACTTACATATAATAAGTAAAATAAATCTTTATTAAAAAAAAAAAAGAAAGAAAATAAAAAAGAAAGTCCTCTTTAGCCAAGGATGGCCTGTAAGTACTGATCCTCCTAGCTCTGCCTGCAAATGCTGGGAGAACAGAACTCTTACAGACCTGAAAAAAGCAGTTTAAACATGACCTTGAGAATGTTACACTTCTGGGAAGCAGGACCTTGTGGAAGAGCTCCCAATACATAAGGTGTCCCCATCAGGTTATCTTAGTCATCCTCTAACAATAGAGAGAACCTGAGTCCCAGGAGTTCTTGGTACTTTGCCCTCCAAACTCCTGGCTTCAAACTGATGAATGAATATTCTTCCTCTTTCTTTCTGCCCCTTCCTGTCTTCCTGGAAGCTAGGAGACTGGTTGCAACAGTTGGGGGCATCTTCCCTGGAAAGTAAAGAATTGGCAGCTGACAGACTATTTCAGGATGGCCTCCACAAGCTCACAATTCAGGAGAAGCAGTAGGCTCTGTAAGTAACTTTTTCACTAGTTACCAAGTATTTGAGGAGCTCCAATTTTTTTTTTTTGTGCTACTGCTGAAGGGATTAGAAAATCCTATAGCTATGATAGACCAAGAATGATCTCCAGACCAGTAGCAGTGGCTTCAAGGTAGAAGGCCATCCTAAACTTAACCTAAAGCTGCACCTTACTGAGTCCAGCAGATGAATTTTATGCACACTAATGCTGGACAGGGACTTCTGTGTGGGGCCCACTATGGGACAGTGAAAAGATGAAGTTGGCTGGCCTTTCTAAGACAGTGGTGAAGTGAAGGAGGAAGCACTTGCTCTACCAAAGCTCAAAGCAAAGACTTTGGTAACAAGAAGGCAGTGCTGAAAGACATCTATAGCTGTAGCTAAAAAGCCATGCTGCCCACTAGGTGGCCCAAGACCCTGGGACTCCTGGGGAAATCCAGATATCCCTGGAAGCCCTTGCTTGGCCACTAGGTCATCATCAGGTGTCCAGTGCCCACTAAATCTGCCTTGAAGATAGAGGGAAAGATACCATTCCATGTGGGTGGCAAGGCACCAGACAGGTTGTGAGGAAGCTCCATGACCATGGCCAGATGTTCCCAGACAGGTCCTGATAGGAGGAGGCGCATAGCCAATACTTCCTGCTTATGGCAGTGGATGTTGCCAACAAAATTAGAATAATCTAAACTTAATTCAGCTGACCACTAAGGAGGGAAGGGGAGGATGGGGTAAAGAAGGAAGGGAGGAAGCTGGCTGACCATCAATGAAAGTGACTCAATGTTCTGTGTCTGCTAACCTAAATGTTTTCCAGACTCCTTTGTACCCACTCAATTCTGGGGGAAACCTGAGGACCAAAGACAAATGACAGCTATGGAATTAATGTGAACAAACTTTATAATGTCATCTAATCCAAAAGGGCAAACAGTCTCAAAGTCTAACAATCACAACAAATAAGATGGAAGATGGGGCTAGAGAGATGACTCAGCAGTTAAGAGCACTTGTTACTCTTGCTGAGACTGTCGGTTCAGTTCTCTGCACACACATGGTGGCTCATAACCATTCATACTCCAATTCCTGGATAGCCAGTGCTGCCTTCTGACCTTTGCAGGCATCAGAGATACATATGTTACAATACATACATGCAGTCAAAACACATAAATCTAATTTTTTAAAAATAGGGTCAAAGTTAGATTAGTGAAAACAACTTCAAAGACACCCTACCTTGCAGATGGGGAGAGCAAGCCTGCCCTTTACCGTATCCTTGTGTGGTTTAGAGAAAGGTGAAGGTGGCAAGGAGCCTTCAGTAACTAAAAAGGCTGAAGCCTATGTCAAATGTATTCTTTTTTTTTTTTTTAAGATTTTTATTTTATTATATGTAAGTACACTGTAGCTGTCTTCAGACACTCCAGAAGAGGGCGCCAGATCTCGTTACGGATGGTTGTGAGCCACCATGTGGATGCTGGGATTTGAACTTATCACCTTTGGAAGAGCAGTCGGGTGCTCTTACCCGCTGAGCCATCTCACCAGCCCCCGTCAAATGTATTCTTTTTTTTTTTTTTTTTTTTTTTGGTTTTTTCGAGACAGGGTTTCTCTGTGTAGCCTTGGCTGTCCTGGAACTCACTCTGTAGACCAGGCTGGCCTCGAACTCAGAAATCCGCCTGCCTCTGCCTCCCAAGTGCTGGGATTTAAGGCATGTGCCACCATGCCCGGCCAAATGTATTCTTATAAACTCCAACTCTGTTCATCTTCATCTTTACTTATCCTGAAATTCATTTCTTCATTGAAGCTATGAAGGAAGGGACCTTTTGAGGCTGCTTCAGTGAAGGAAGGGACCTTTTGAGGCTGCTTCAGTTAACAGATCTACCTTTCCCACCTTTTCTCCAGGCTCTTACCTTCCCATTACCTTCCCATGGCCTCTATCCCTTTAATTTATTTTCTGTCAACACCAGAAGCCCCTAACCCTGACTGTGACACTCCCAATTCTCTCCAGGATGGTCCTCCACTTGCTTTTTTCCTTAGCCCAATGCACTGTGGTGCTTCCTTACAGGTTCCACAGGAAAGCAGAATGCTTTGTGCCATGTGGCTGAAAATCAAGCTGTCTCTGACTAAATACTAGGGCAGGGAAAGCAAGAATCTTAAAAAATAAGTTACTTTAACTCTGGAAACCAAATTACTGTAGTCTGGGGAATTATCACAGTTCAAACAAAATGAAGAGGCTTTACAAAATGGCGTGGCCTGGCTGACACGGTCTTTCCTTTAACCCGAGCTTGTTTTTCAGCTAAGCTGGCTGATCAGGAAGTCTCAGTAATCTCCCCTTTCCACAGAGCCCACAGATGACACACTAATCCAGACCTGGTCTATTATATGGGTGCTGGAAGGCAAAGTGTGGGCCTCAGGCTTGTGCAGCAAGCACTGTGGCTCACTGACCCATCTTCTCACCCTGCAGTTTTCCATATGCCATCAACATCTCTTCACCTGCTGACCCCTGACTCTCTGTGTGTGTGCCTTATGCATGTGTGTATATGGGTATGTGCACAAATGTACATGTAGGTATATATGTACACGTGTATGTGGATGGGAGACATTAACAGTGGATGTCTTCTTCAGGTGTTGTTACAGAAGTGTGCTGCTGGACCCAACTTTTTTTTTTTTTTTTTTTTTTTTTGATTTTTCGAGACAGGGTTTCTCTGTCTAGCCCTGGCTGTCCTGGAACTCACTTTGTAGACTAGGCCGGCCTCGAACTCAGAAATCCGCCTGTCTCTGCCTCCCGAGTGCTGGGATTAAAGGCGTGCGCCACCACGCCCGGCTCTCCAACTTTTTAAAAAATGTAGTTGCTAGGGATTAATACTCAACCTCTCTTGGTTGCACAGTATGTACCTTACCAACTGAGCCATTTCCTCGGCCCCTTAGTATCTGTTTAAAGATCATGTGGTTGGTTGGTTGGTTAGTTGGTTGGTTGGGTTGAACTTTGCAGTTGGGCCTACCTGATTTGCTTTTTGGTCTTCTGGAAGGAATTTGGTTAGAGCTCAAGTTATTTGTTTGCTCTGTCTGCCTCTCGCAGTCCTGAAGCATACCTAGTCTGAGTTTAGGTCGGTCTTCGAACAACCTCAGCGAAGCTGTGCAATTAATGCAGGCATGTGCATGTCTGTCCTGTGGTGGCAAAAGACAAGCAGTTTTGTTGAGGGCGTGGCATATGCCTTTAAGCCCAGGACTTGGGAAACAGGCAGGGAAAATCACTGAAATCAAAGCCAGCCAGGGCTACACAGTGAGACTCTGTCTAAACAAAGTAAAGGATAAGTGGTTTTTCCATGTTATTATGACTTCTTCTAAAAATCCCACATTTGGAGGCTCAGTGGTAGAACACTTTCCTGGAATGTGCCAAGCCCTGGGTTCTATGCCCAGTACCGTTCTCCCCCTGAATCACACATTAGAAGCAGGGGATGATAGTGCACACTTGTAGTGTCAGCTGCTCAAGAACCTGAGGCAGAACTCAGGAGTTAATAACAGCCAACCAGGCAAACATCGACCACATTTTAAACAATTACAAGTATTGATGACTCTGTGTGTGTGTGTGTATGTGTGTAAAATGTTATATATATGGTAGATATATCATGCCATATGTGTGTGTGACCATTTATTTAGCCATTTCCCTATTCTTGAGTAAGTAAAATATTAACAGCAATAATAATAATGTATATAAATGCTTTGTTAAGACTATGTGCTGCTCTTACAATTCAGTTCTCAACATCTATGTTAGACAGATCACAACTTCCTGTAACTCTAGCAGCATGAGATCCAAGTCCCTATGCTGGCCTTCACACATTTCCCTGGACACACACATGTGGCATACATTCGCACACAGACAAAAACTTTAAAAATTAATCCTAAATATCCTTACCTATATAGTCACTAAATTATAGATCAATATGTAGTACTTGCTATGTATCTGAAATTGTTTTCCCAGAGCTGAAAATGCCTTAGGCAAACACTTAACCATCCACAGTGTGCTGAGTAGACTTGTCTCCACTTGATCTTAGAGTGCACAGGCACTGTACTGGGAGCTTGAAAAGGAAACAAAAAATTCATGCAGCGCTCAGACTACAAGAAAGAGAGCATTGTAGATACATAAAAGTACAACTTAAATATCATTGTTCCAAAAATCCAAAATCTGAAATTCTTGCAAATCCAAAACATTTGGATTGGTCCATCATTGTCTTGGCTTTACTAATCTGTTGCGAAAAGTGGGCTTTTCAAAACTCAGCACTTAATGTGAAGTGCTTCCCTCTGCCATGAGGAAGAAATTTGTGGCACATCACTATTAGATGCATTACAATTTTGAATCTTGGGAGGCTGGAGAGATGGCTCAGTGGTTAAGAGCACTGACTGATCTTCCAGGGGACCGAAGTTCCTTTCTCAGTAGCCTCATGGCAGCTCAAAACTGTCTGTAACTCCAAGATCTGAGCACCCTCACACAGACATGCATGCAGGCAAAATACCAATGCACATAAAGATTTTTAAAAAATGAATCTTGGAGGACTGGCGAGATGGCTCAGTGGTTAAGAATACTTGCCTCTCTTTCATAAGACCCACATGCATTTCCTAGCATGGCAGCTCACAGATATCTGGAGTTCTAGGGGACCTGACATTGTATACTTACATCTGTGGGCACCAAGCATACACATGATGCACTTACATGCAGGCAGATACTCATACACATAAAAATGAAAAAAATCTTAAATAAATTTGAATCTGACTGGAGATATAACTCAATGGCAGAGAGATTGCTTGTAATGTCTGAGGCCCTAGGAACAATAACACACACACTTAGCTTGGTTCAGTAGTGTGCAGCTGTGTTCATTATTACTTGAGATCATTTTAGTTTATGGAGGTCCAAAACAGGACCCTGACTCAATAAATACCTAAGTAGGTAACAGAACCTCAATCTGGAACCTGATTTATAGCATTGAGTATGTTTATCATCCAGTAGGGGGAGCTCTGACCAAGGGTTTTAAAAGAACAGGCATATATATATATATATATATATATATATATATATATATATATATATATATATATATATATATATGAATGATCTGGCATCAGGGATCAAGATCTAGAAATACACTAGAATTTGTCTTATCTTTGCTCCCTGGGTCATATGGAAAAATTATATATGGCATATAATATGTAATATATATTATATATGATGTATATGTATGTGTATATGTATAATTTTTTTCTCCTTAGAAATAGTATATTGCAAAAGCCGGGCGTGGTGGCGCACGCCTTTAATCCCAGCACTCGGGAGGCAGAGGCAGGCGGATTTCTGAGTTCGAGGCCAGCCTGGTCTACAAAGTGAGTTCCAGGACAGCCAGGGCTACACAGAGAAACCCTGTCTCGAAAAACCAAAAAAAAAAAAAAAAAAAAAAAGAAAAAGAAATAGTATATTGCATTAAATCAATTTAGCTTGGAATTCAGGCTTTTCACTAGAAAAAGATTGTGTTTACATTTAAATTGGCAAAAGGATGTTTTCTTAGTTTCTAAACTTCTATACTTGGGGATTTAAAATTTTTTTTTCCTTCATTTCCTTCGTTTTCTTCCTTACAAAGAAGACCTTATAAAAGCTTTCTTGATCTTAGACTGAAATTTATTACTGATTCTAGATTACCCTTACCCTCACTCTTTGCCTGTGTGCATGAGTGTGTGTGTGTGTGTGTGTGTGTTTGGGGAGGGTTACATAGGATGCATAGGGTCTTTTAAGCTTTTATTTTTAATTATGTGCCTGCATGTGTGTCTGTGTGTAGAATGTGCATGTGAGTATAGTTCCCAGTGGAGGCCAGAAGAGGGCGTCAGATCACCTAGGGCTAGAGTTACAGGTCGTGGTAAGCCACCCATGTGGGTCCCAGGAATAAAAGACAAGTCATGCTGGATGTGGTGGCGCACACCTTTAATCCCAGGACCCGTGAGGCAGAGGCAGGCGGATTTCTGAGTTTGAGGCCAGGCTGGTCTACAAAGTGAGGTCCAGGACAGCCAGGGCTATACTGAGAAACCCTGTCTCGAAAAAAAAAAAAAAAAGACAAGTCATCTGAGCCATCTCTCCAGTCCCTGTATGATATATGTTTATGTGTATATACATAATAGTCATAAAGTATATTCTCACCAGCCAGATGCCTTTAAAACAGTATAATTACCATAAACAGTGTTCATTATCCTTACATGTGGACCACATTAGTAGTTTTTTTTTCCCTAAAACTCGTTCACAGTGTGTTATGGGTTATTCCATCTTACTTATTTCATAGCTGTTAAAAGTGAGGGGGGGGGGGCTGGTGAGATGGCTCAGCCGGTAAGAGCACCCGACTGCTCTTCTGAAGGTGATGAGTTCAAATCCCAGCAACCACATGGTGGCTTACAACCACCCATAATGAGATCTGACGCCCTCCTCTGGTGCGTCTGAAGTCAGCTACAGTGTACTTATGAATAATAATAATGAACGAATCCTTGGACCGGAGAGAGTAAGTGGAACCGACCGGAGTGAGCAGGGCTGGCCGGAGTGATTGGGGCCGAACGGGGGCTGCCGGAGCGAGCAGGGCCGGCGAGCAAGGTCGACCAGAATGAGGGGAAAAAAGTGAGTCAAGGGAAGTGGATACGTCTCACTAATTTCAAGTTGCTAAACAGCTTATATTGCCAAGAAATGTGGCAAAGTCAGTAAAATGTAGCAGGCAAATAAAATATAAATCCATTTTTTTCTAGACAGAGACTAACACTATCTCATTCACACATTATTTTGTAGCTGTAAAGTTGTTTTAATATAGATAGATCATTGCTCACTTCTGTAGTTTAATGCTTAAACAGGGTCCTCAGACATTCTCTTCTCCTGCTAGTGTTTGTTACTGTTTTGATTTGAAGCAGGGTCCTACACTGTTGCTGATGATTGCTTGGAGTTCACCATGCAGTCTGGTTACTTTGAACTTGTGGCAACTCTCCTGCCTCATCCTCCAAAGTACTGGGATTTCATACATAAGTCACTGCACTCAGCCCTGTGTCCGTTTTTATGCATGTTTAAGTTACTTATTAAATATTTAATAAGCCATTCTCATTGGAGCAATATAGAAAATGATACTTCATTCTCTTGGTAAACATCATGTTTCAAGTCTTTAGTTTGCAGTTATAAAAAGGTGTATTTTTTCTGGTTAAGATGAAAATGGCTAGCATTTAGATAAAAACTAAAAATTTTACAACAAAGATAATGGTTTAATTACCTAGTTTTAACTAGAAAGCCGAGTTTACTAAGCATTTGTAGATTCAAGTGTATTACTGAATGTGGTCTACTTCTTTTGTTTTGTTTTGAGACAGGGTTTCATGTAGCCTAGGCTGGTCTTAAACTCAACCTGTAACACAGACTTTCAGCTCATCTTCCTGCCTTTACCTCCCAAGTGCTTGGATTACAGGCCTGTATTTTGTACTACCACACCTGGCTTGTCTGCTTTTTTTAGAATCTAATTATTTCTATTAACTTCATGTATGGCTCTTATATTGTTTTATTCCATGTCTCCTTTTAAAGTCTTTTTGTGGAGCTTTGGGGTAAATGGTGACCCTGATCCACGAGGCTGGAATCACACTCAGGGTGGAGGTAAAGACCTCCAAGGCCCTCAGAACACAGTATGTATTGAAACAGCTGGGAGGATTTTGTAATTAAAGAGGAGGCAAATTTAAACCACCAAAGCATTTTATCATCCCCAAATACAGATATCTAAGGGTGAGATAAGGTGAATGGAACATACACAGGAGGGCTGTTTCTAAGAGTCAGTGACCTAAGACACGGCCACCTCTGTTTCACAGCCCTTCCTCTCCTGGTCAAAAGATGGCAGAAGCCACCACAGATACTGTATCTTCTGCAGGCATAGTTAGCCATTTTCATGCTAGATTTATACTTCTCCCTTTACAGGCTTAAAAATTATGGACCCAAAGTAGCATTGCATTTCTCTACATCAAGTTTGCCTCAGCTTACTGCAGGGTTGTTTAAAGAGAGAGGGGAATCGAAGTGGAAATTTCTGGTTTCTTTGGAGACTCAGTTGTGTCATGTGATGTTTTTCTGGAAGCTGTCTTATGAGAGGATGTTTTTGCTGAAGCAGATATGTGGGAGGATGGTTTGCTGAGAACAGACAGTGGCGTTCTTTTGGGAGCTACCTGGGAAAAAGGGCATGTGATGTTTTGCTAGAGTGGATACTTGAGAACACTTCATGTTTGGAAAGGGTATAAATATAACCCAACAGGCAGTGGACCATGCTGTGTGGCATTGGTTTGCCTTGCCTTCTTTGCTGATCATTGTTTGTTGTGACTTTATAGAGAGAAATGCACCAAAGAACTTCTGGTGGTATTTCAGGGGTTTCTTGCTTCTTTGGCAGACTCAGACCAATTGGCAGAGCATCAAGGTTCATTCTAGATTAAACTGCCGTTGCTGATTTGGTGTTTGCAAATGGATGGAGCTTGTGAACTGAACTGCTCCTATCCTGACATCAAAGATTGGAATTGCCCCAAAGAACTATTTCTAAACAGGCCCACATCTTATTTTTTCCTATTAACCTTTTCTTTCCACACCTCTAGTGGGTGGTGGACCAGAAGGGAGGTTAAAGTGTTTTAAGTACCCTTATTAAAGTAGGGTACAGGGTCTCACTGTATGTCTTTGGCTGTCCAGGAACTATGTAGACCAGGCTGGCCTCAAACTCACAGAGCTCCACTTGTCTCTACCTCTCAAGTGCTGGGATTAAAACTATAAGTCACTATACCAGTTAACTGTGTATTATAGAAGTGGCTACAAATTGAACCTTGGACTCATGGCCAAAGGAATAAACTAATGAGTGGTGTGGAAGGGACAGAAAGAGAAAGGATGGGTAAAAGTAGAAATTAAACTTTAAAATGTAGCCGGGTGTGGTGGCGCATGCCTTTAATCCCAGCACTTGGCAGGCAGAGGCAGGCAGATTTCTGAGTTTGAGGTCAGCCTGGTCTACAAAGTGAGTTCCAGGACATCCAAGAATATACAGAGAAACCCTTTCTTTTTTAAAAGATTTATTTTATTTATTATATGTAAGTACACTGTAGCTGTCCTCAGGCATTCCAGAAGAGGGCGCCAGACCTCATTAAGGATGGCTGTGAGCCACCATGTGGGTGCTGGGATTTGAACTTATCACCTTCGGAAGAGCAGTTGGGTGCTCTTACCTGCTGAGCCATCTCACCAGCCCTGAGAAACCCTTTCTCAAAAAAACAAAAATAAAATGTTTTCCCCCTCTCCTTATTGTAAACTTAGGTAAACTTGATGTGAGGAGGTGCAGAGAGGTCTAGCCCTTGCAAACCTATTTTTTACTTTTTTTTTTTTTAGACAGGGTTTCTCTTTATAGCCCTGGCTGTCCTGGAACTCACTTTGTAGACCAGGCTGGCCTCGAACTCAGAAATCTGCCTGCCTCTGCCTCCTGAGTACTGGGATTAAAGGTGTGTGCCACCACGCCCGGCATTATTTTGTACTTTGTATTTGGTACTTAATAGTTTCATTCAATTGGGATATAAGGTTGCATAGTCATGCCTTCTACTACCTTTTCATCATAAGCCTTGTTCCTCAGTTTCATATGGCTTAATAAACACAAAAGCAAGATCACCTGTGCGAGGCTGTTAAACATTCTAGGCCATGTGACAGTCCTGAGTCAGGAAATTAAATCTACTTCCCCAAACTACCACTGACAACAAAAACCAGAGCTGGTATAATGGCACAGGCTTGAGTAAGAAGAGTTGTCCCAAGTTCAAGTCTGCTTGGATTACACAGGGAGACCTTAAAGGAGAGGAAAACCAAACCATCCAACCAAACAAGATAAACAAAAACAAAAACAAAAATGTAGCATAAAAATTGAGAATTCAGAGAATCAGACAGCAACACCCTCTTCCTATTCACAGACTGAAATCTGCAGGCTGGAGGGAAGCAGCAATGTGTACAAGCTTATCTAAGCATGTCAAATATCAAGTGCAACCCAGACCTTGTGATCTTGTCCTCTTAGTTTAAAATTTATGCTTTATTTTACATGCATGAGTATTTTGTTTGAATGTAGGTCTATATACCATGTGTATGCCTGGTGCCCGGGAAGGTCAGGATAATGCATTTCCCCCCTGGAACTGGAGTTATAGGTGTTTGTGAACTGTCCTGTGGGTGCCAGGAAGTGTATGTACACAGGGCTGTTGTAAGAACATGTCCTCTTGGGGGCTGGTGAGATGGCTCAGCGGGTAAGAGCACCCGACTGCTCTTCCGAAGGTGATAAGTTCAAATCCCAGCATCCACATGGTGGCTCACAACCACCCGTAATGAGATCTGGCGCCCTCTTCTGGAGTGTCTGAAGACAGCTACAGTGTACTTACATATAATAAATAAAATAAATCTTTAAAAAAAAAAAAAAAAAAGAACATGTCCTCTTAACTGCTGAGCCCCATCTAGCCCCATCTGTTCTTCTGAAATTGTGTTTTTTACTTGAGAGTAAGACTGAAGATTGGACTCAGCTCATAGAATGCTTGCTGTGCTTTGAATGAGAATGTTCATTATGGGTGCTGACGTTTGAACAGTTGGTCACCAGTTGCTGGCACTGTTTGGGTAAATTTAGAAGGTGTGGCCTTGCTGGAAGAAGTATGTCACTGGGGCCAGCCTTTGAGGTTTTCAAAGCCAGGAGCCATTCCCAGTTTACTCTATTTACTGCTTATGAGCTCTCTACTACCCTGCTGCTATGATTTTCTGTCATGAAGGATCCTCAAAAACCATGCGCCCAAAGAAACCCTTTCTTCTGTGAGTTGCCTCCGTCACAGGTTGTTTTGTTTGTTTGTTTGTTTGTTTTTCAAGACAGGGTTTCTCTGCGTAACCCTGGCTGTCCTGGAACTCACTATGTAGACCAGGCTGGCCTCAAACTCAGAAATCTGCCTGCCTCTGCCTCCCAAGCACTGGGATTAAAGGTGTGCGCCACCACTGCCCAGCTCAGAGTATTTTATCACAGCAGTAGAAACATAATTTA
Source organism: Mus minutoides (assembly GCA_902729485.2). Taxonomy (NCBI): domain Eukaryota; kingdom Metazoa; phylum Chordata; class Mammalia; order Rodentia; family Muridae; genus Mus; species Mus minutoides. Next base: position 988,642 of record LR755138.1, on the reverse strand, counting down.
TACAATGCTTAATGCCTAAACTCTGACCCCAGTTACAGCTTCGGGGTTTTGATTCCTTCTTCCACGTGGTAGTTAAAACAAAAATGAAATGCAAAAAAATAGGTTATATAAAATTGGTGAGACAAAGTGTTTAGCGTGTTTGCAATCTGATTTTGCTTCTGAAACGTTACTCTGGATGTTCAATCTCAGACTTTATAGCCCTCAGCTGCCAACTCTGTGGTGGCTGCTTCCTAGATGGCAAGTCTGGGTCAAAATTGTTCCAGCATATATCCTTAGAGCCTGACACAGCCTTACACATGATCCCCAGAGCTCATCTCCCTCTGCTCTCAATCACTTCATTTCCAGTGCCCCCTAACCCCTTAGCCACTGGTCTTGACTGCCCTGTGCAAGAAAGGGCCTAGTGGTTATTGATCTCATTTCTCCTATAGTAGTAATATGAGTTTCTTTTATAAATAACTTTTCCTTTCTAGAGGCTTCTGCTAGTCAAGGGCCAGGTAGAGTGGCATATACTTGTTATCTAGCATGCTGCAGGATTAGGTAGGAAGATCTTGAGTTCCAAGCAAGCTTATGACACATAGTGAGACTCTGTCAGCAGCCGGGCGGTGGTGGTGTACACCTTTAATCCCAGCACTTGAGAGGCAGAGGCAGGTGGATTTCTGAGTTCAAGGCTAGCCTGGTCTACAAAGTGAGTTCCAGGACAGCCAGGGATATACAGAGAAACTCTGTCTAGAAAAACCAAAAACCAAAAACCAAAAACCAAAAAAAAAAAAAAAAAAAGAAGAGAGAGACTCTGTCAGCAAACAATAGCAAGAGGCAAAGCACTGTTAACATATTTCTAGAAACAGATGGTGTTTTGGGTTAAGCAAGGCCATGCACATGCCCTTTAAACCAGTGAAAGGCTACACACTGTGAGGAAGGAGAAAGGTGCTCCAACTGCGGCCAAGTGTGGCACCCTGCCCTGTCTTATCTGCTTTCTTACTGGGCAAAGGAGGCAAACACAAAAGCTTGGTCTCTCTTTGTAAAGCCACTTTCTCCTGTTTTCCATTTCCCCCTTCCATGGTAAGGCAAGCAGTGGTTTTGGTTGTAGGCATTCGGTCCAGGTGTGCCTTTGCTCTGGGAGGCATTGAAAAGGATGGGAAGAGAAAGCATTTGGCTGACTGGCACTTTTGGCTCTAAGACAGAGAGAGGCACAGGTGGGAACTGAAGTTGTTCTGAGTGTCCAGCCTGGCTCATCAGCTCTGGGCACAAGTAGATCCAAGGGCTTGGTCAAGGCTGGCTATCCACTTCTCTACGGTCAGCTAGGGGATCTTTTCTTATCTGACTCAAGGCCACAGAACTTTTGTTCTGGACCAAACCTGTTCCAGAGTAGGAGCTCAGTAAGAGAAGGCATTGGACTATCATTCCCACCTCGGCAACTTTCAAGCACAGTGTCACTAGCCAAGTTCACATTTCTTTGGGGTTAAACATTTTTGCCCTTAACAGCTATTTGTGAAAACTAACATTATAAGACTATTGTAGTGAATGGTTTATAATATTATAAGACATTAACCCTGCACTTACCTCAGTCCTTCTATATGTGACTGGTAGCACCCAGAATTGGTAGGGGTGTTGTATGGCTGTGGTTTGGCTCAGGGCAGCCCAAGGGATATAGGCATTTATTCTTTGTGAGGCATGCTGTGTTTCCAGTAATGAAGTCTAAGTTGGCACAAACAGTTTTGGCTCTCAGAACACATGGAAAGACCCAAGGCTTGTATCTTATTCTCCAAAAGCTCTGGCTCCTTTGCCATCTCCAGATGCCCAGGATCCAGTTTCCATGTGTCTGTGTTAAGTACCTTGGTGGCTGACAGGTTCAATCAGCAAATTCTTTGGGCTTTAAATTTTGTTACAGCCAGGAGGATGGGGAGGTACCCACAGACATACTGGGGAGTGGAGAGAAAGGAAAGAGACTTGATGGCAGGATCTCTGGGGTTCCAGGATCTGGGTATCTCAGTAATGTGAGAGGGTGTCAAGAGATGGATGGAGAGGTAAAGACAGATCAAGCAGTTACCTGTGGATAAGTGCAGAGCCCCTGTGCCTGCTGGACCAGTTTTAGGGTCAGGCAGTGGTGCAGTGGTGTTTACCACCCTGCTCTTCCCATCAGAGGCTCAGTCACACACTGGAGAGTACACAATACATAGGTCCCACTGTGGCATCATACTATTAACCACGTGGACTACCAGGTCAACTCTGAGCTCACTGTGTGACTCCCCCCAGGGTAGAAGAGAGTGTAATGCTCAAAGAAATGTCCCACATTTCTCACTGCTTAATAGGGGATTGGTCAGGATGGTAAGAAGTTTTTCTCACACTTGAACTTGGAGCCAAGGGAAAGGCAGTTAAGAGAGCCAAGCAGCAACACTGAACAGAGAGAGCTCGTTGGAGTAACTGTCTTCAGCGGTGATTTTATATTGCTTTAATCTTTCCCACTGTTACTACAATTCTAATGCTGAAAATGCATTTTAAACACAAGCAAATGAAAATTACTGGGCCAGTGGGATTTCAGAGGCCAGAAGAAGGGTCCCCATGCCAAATCTTCCTTCTAATGGCTGCCAGTTGCCCCAGATTTTCTAAATAGAAGGCAACTCTCTTCATTCCATAATTAGAAAGGTTTTTAAAGTATAAAATGCAGATTCACAACTGACTTAACAGATTGCTATAAGAGGGTCCGCAGGTGAGACCCAAGCTGAAGGTCTTAAGCAACCCACCTTGCTCCTGAAAATGTCATGAAAGAGAATTTTTTTGTTTTGTTTTTCGAGACAGGGTTTCTCTGTATAGCCCTGGCTGTCCTGGACCTCACTTTGTAGACCAGGCTGGCCTCGAACTCAGAAATCTGCCTGCCTCTGCCTCACGGATGCTGGGATTAAAGGCGTGCGCCACCACGCCCGGCGGCTTTTTTTTTTTTTTTAATAAATAGTTCTTAAAGGGGTAAGGAGTGGGGTAAGGCATAGAAGACAAAAAGATAGTAAAATTAAATATACAGTATTAGCAGAAGAGTGATAACATTACAAAGAACACCGTGTTCAGGCAGGTGGCTCTCCATGATTTCCATGCCAACCTGGTCTACATAGAGTTCCAGGCTACATGGTGAGACCTAGGCTCAAAAACAGAAACTCAAAACATTTGTTAGCACTCTTAAAATCTCGAACAGAGTTGTAGAACCCAATGGAGTCTTTTTTTTTTTTAAGATTTATTTTATTATATGTAAGTGCACTGTAGCTGACCTCAAGACACTCCAGAAGAAGGAGCCAGATCTTGTTACGGATGGTTGTGAGCCACCATGTGGTTGCTGGGATTTGAACTTATCACCTTCGGAAGAGCAGTCGGGTGCTCTTACCCGCTGAGCCATTTCACCAGCCCCCCCCCCCCATGGAGTCTTAATCAGACTTCTGATAGAATTAGCAAAGGGATTTTAAAATAAGAACTGGCTAGTCATGGTGGTTTGAAATCCCAGCATTTAAGTGGCAGGAGAATTGAGTTTGAGGCCAGCTTACGCTACATAGAGAAGACCCCGTCTGTAACAAACGAACACACGAAAAACCGTAAAATGGTTTCAACGTTTGCCGATGATACTCAGAAACAGAAATCAGTGCCTAACAGTTGGGAAGAGTGTCTACTGTTCTTAGCCTTGCCTCAAGGAAAGATGTGATCTTGTCTATTTTTACATTTTCAACCACGCATCTCTGCACCCAGCAACGCCTTCTTTGTAACGGTGGAAAACCGAGGGATGGCTTAAGTTTCTGTTCTTAGCACTTCAGTTTAACAGGGTGTGTGTGTGGGGGGGGGGGAAGGGGGAGTATAGGCTGTGACTGTGCCTGTGTGACTTAAAATGACGCTATGGATTCGTTTCCCCCTGAAAGCAACTGGAGGGGGTACTGACGTGACAACAGCAGCACCGCCGAAGACACTTGAATGACTGTTTCCAGGGGAGCCACGTTCCTCATAGTACGAGCCGCTGAGTGCTCTGCAGCGGCACTGTCTGGGTAAGAGACGGTGTGATGTCCACTTCCGGCCCCCGCTGACAAGCTCGCCAGTGAGGACTCCGGAGGAGGTGAGTGATCCAGGCTAGGCGCCGTGGCCACGGCCGTGGCGGAGGCGGGCGACGCGGGAGGTGCTGGAGTCTCGGGCGTCGAGCGGAGCGTGGGAGGTTCGAGACCGCACCCCGCTCCCGCGCCCGCGCGCGCACCGGGCAGCACCACCCGCCGTGGGTCCGCTCGGGGAAGGCGGGCCGGGGAGGTGCCGGGTCACGTGACGCGGTCACGTGCGCCCCCCCCCCCCAGCCCGACTGGCGGTCGCGGTGGCGGCCGAGGGAGGCGGAGTCTCGGCTGAGACGCCGGGGGGAGGTGGTGGTGGCGGCGGCGGCGGCGGCGGCGCCGAGGGCTGCCGGAGGCGGAGGCGGAGGCGGAGGAGGAGAGGCACGGGGCCGCCGCCACGGCCGCTAGGGAGGTGAGGCTGGGACGGGCGGCCGTTAGGACCGGGGCGGCGGGGCAGGGCTCCTCAGCGGACCCCCCAGCTTGGGCGGCCCGAGCCTGGCTCGCTTGTTCGCCTTTTGTTCCGGCGTGCGAGGAGCTGGGCCGACCGAGGAGCTCGGGCGTGCGTGTGTAGATCAGAAGGCGTTTGGCTCGGAGCCATGTTTTTTCCTCCTCTCCTTAATTGTGCAGACAGAAAAATCCCTTCTACCGGTTTTCGCGGGGAGACGGGCTGCGCCGGCTGGGCCTCCCCCACAGTCCCCCGTTTGCTCTGTCGGCCTCCGGGTCGGGGCGGCTCTCCTTTCCTTCCTTCCTTCCTTCCCTTTCCTGCTCTCCCCACCTTCAGCCAAGCCGGGCCAGCCAGCGGGTGAGCCGGTGTCTGCAAAGCGGCCCGGTCACCTGTCGTGGCAGCTGCATGGAAATCCCGGCGCTTCTGCTGTCTGGAGCCTGTGCGGTTTCCTCTGGCAAATCACGGAGATTCTGCTCCCGGCATAAACCCCCCCCTTCCTCTTTTGCTCCTTCACTCTCCTAACCCCAGCTCCTGCTGCTGCTGTGAAGTTTCACCGTTTGGGGGCAATTAACAAGGAGGTGTCCACTTCTTTCTTTCTGAGGTGCCTCTTGCTTGGGAAGGTGAGGGCCATCTAGCTTTATGGCTTGAATTGAATGTGGAGGGTTTGATAGTCATCGGTGAGATTGATGTCATGTAGGGACCTGTTCCTTCTACCTGCCAACCTGCCCAGTTAACTCCACTCCCTCCGGGGATAATCTCTTCCCTTGGGGAGGGAACTGTTTTCAGGGTTTCTGTACTTGGGGACTCTCCTCTTTAAAATACTTTCTATTTTTCTTTTTTTTCTTTTTTCTTTTTTCTTTTCTTATACTATTATTATTTAGACTGGATCCTTTAACCCTGGCTGGCCTGGGACTCAGTGGGTAGACCAGACTGGCCTAGTAGAGATCGCCTGCCTTTACCTCCAGAGCTGAGATGAAGGGTTTGTGCCACCACACCAGGCCCGCCTTTTTTTTTTTTTTTTTTTTTTGAGACAGGGTTTCTCTGTATAGCCCTGGCTGTCCTGGAACTCACTTGTAGACCAGGCTGGCCTCTAACCCAGAAATCCGCCTGCCGCTGCCTCCCGAGTGCTGGGATTAAAGGCGTGTGCCACCACGCCCGGCTCCACCTCTTTATTTTACGGCGGCAGAGCATCTTAAGGGTATTTCCTTAAGGTTCTGCAGCAGGTTTTAGGAGGGGCAGTTGTTCCTAAGGTTTAGAGGAATGTAAAAACCATTCTGAGATTGTCTTATTTTGAGCCTGTGGGATTTTTGTTTTTGTTTCTGGAGTCACCACTCCTTGGTGGGAGTTTTTCAGGAAGCCCAAGGGGATTGTGCCATATTCCTGGAGAATTCCAATTTGGGATTAATGTGAAATGACTGGGCCCTTGCATATAGCCAGACTGTAATCCAGAAAACCCCCAGGGAGACTCCTAGCCTTCAGATGGGAGCTGTATAGAGATAGCCACATTCCGAACGGGAGTCGAATGTGTCCTTTCTTGTGATCCTGCTGGAGAAAGGATTGTATGAGCACATTATGAATAGCCAAGATCTAGTCTTTACTTCCTCAATTAAAGGAGAGACGTGTGTGTGTGCGGAAGAATTACTAGACAATGACCATTTCTTGAAAACACTGAAGAGCTCTGTTTTAATACAGACTGTGAAAGTAGCAACATTTTTAGGTGATGGGGGAAGGTGTTGCCTTCCAGACTTGGATATATGCTGTGCTGAGTTACAGGAAGTCATGGAAGGAAAAATATTTTTAACGTTCATGGAGGTTTCAGGCATGGAGGATGAGCAGAAAGCCAGCCTTACCCATGTTCTGTTTACTACATGTATTTTAAGTAACTCAGACACCATAAATGTGGATCATTTTCAGCCTTATGGTTTTCATATGGAGCTGAATTTGGTTTTTCAGAACTTTCTTTCTACCACTAAAACTTCAAATGGAATTTTAACCCTTAAAAGGATGGGTGATCTCTGGAACCAGCTTATTATTTTATAATGAATATTTCCTTCCTTGCTTCCTTGTTATACCTCTCTCTTTTTCTTCCTAGTTATATTTTATGTGTTTGTGCCCGAATGTATGCATGTTCTGTCTGAGGACAGAAAAGGGTGATAGATGCCCTGTAACGGGAGTTACAGGTGGCTGTGAGCCATCTGACATGGATGCTAGGAACCAAACCCAGGTCCCCCGCCAGAGCGGTTTTTCGAGACAGGGTTTCTCTGTGTAGCCCTGCCTGTCCCAGAACTCACTTTGTAGACCAGGCTGGCCTCGAACTCAGAAATCCACCTGCCTCTGCTTGCTAGGTGCTGGGATTAAAGGTGTGCGCCACCACTGCCCGGCTACTATTTTTGTAAAGAGTTTTAAATAGAGCCATCCATTGTTGATGCTGAGGTCCTAAGTAATTGTCAAGACAATAGCCTTTCTACATCCAGATTTCAGCTCTCTTTGGATGGTTTATAGAAACAAACTAGTTTGCTGCAGGTTGTATTCAGGAAGGTATTGGATGGCTCCTGTGAGCATGGTAAGGTAGGTGGTAATCAGCGGCTTCATGCCTTAGACCACATTCATAACATTCATTTTTCTCCTGTTTCCTGTGGAGGGCAAAGTTTAAGGCAGTGGGAGCGGCTGGTTGTGCATGTATTGACAAAGCACAGTTAAAAACCATGTAAAACCTCAGGATGAAACGCTGTGATGCAGCCTCAGGATGAAACGCTGTGATGCAGACACTGCACTCCTTCCTAGTTAGCATTTGTGAGCTCCTCACTATCCCAAGACCATTTGCCTGGACTGAGGCTGTGGGAACTACATAGAATCTGAGATCACAACGACAGGTTTCTTATAGTTTGGCTGGGGTAATGTTTAGTTAGTAGATTTTAACATAAAGTATTTTATGTTAAAGTATATATGAATAAAGGCTGGAATAGCCTTTTACTACTTCTAACGTTTTGAACAGTTCTGCAGCATAAAGTAATTTCATTGTTGAAGAACAGTTACCACAGGTTTCCAGACTGGAGCCCATTAGTCAGAACTTCTTGTTTTCGCTGTCTCCTAGATTCTCAAACACCCCTTTGCTTCTGTGAAGCTGAAATTTTAGGTGTCTAATACAATTAAAACCACACAGTGATTTGCCTTTTCTGAATGGCTTACTTCACTTAACATGATATCCTTAAGGCTTGGCAGTATGTTAGAATATCAGAATTTCCCTTATTTTAAATGTCCTTACAGCAAAGAATTATATAAATGAAAAGATTCATGGGAAAATTAAAAAAAAAATAGAGCATATGAAGTACTTTAATATGTGTTGAGCTGTAAAAACTCAGCCAGAGCTGAGCACTGGGAGAAGAAGGATCTAAAGACATGGGGGTATTTTTTTTTTTTTTTAGTGTTAACTTTATTCTTGTTGTTGATGTAATTATTATTATCGGTGGTGCTACTGAATATTGACTCTAGGACCTGGAGCATGCTGTGTTATTTTTTCCATGAAACACTTCAGCCATTAAAAGGCAGACACCAGTGTACTCTGATGCATTTTATTTCTCATCCAGCTTGTTTCATTTTACCCATCATCCTTAGTCTTGTTTTAGGGTCACTTCTTCCTGTCATTGGATTATTTCAAAGCAAATCAGACTCCCTTGTAATTTAGTCTCTATCCTATTATACCTCTAGAAAGGGTCCTCACAATAAATATTTTTAAAGAATAGTTTTTGGGTTATTAAAATGGCTCAGTGAGTGAAGGTGCTTGCTGCTAAGCTTGATGAACGTAGTTTGATTTCCTGGACTCCACATGGTAGAAGAGAAGTGACTCTTATCAGATTGCCTCTGACACATAGTGCTCTGCTGCCTCCGCCCCATATTTCTGAATAGGAATGTAACTTGGTGGTAAGATGATTTGCCTAGAATGTGAGAAAGATTTGATCTGTGATTCTTCAAAAAGAATACACACACATATACATGTACAGATTTAATTATGGAATCAGTGACATAGGGTTTTAATTAAGACCCAAATAAGATCCATACATTACACTTAAGTAATTTGTTTAGTGTTCCCCTCCCCCTGCTTTGCTGACCCCCCCCCCTTTTTTTAAAGATTTATTTATTGTTATATGTAAGTACACTGTAGCTGTCTTCAGACACACCAGAAGAGGGCACCAGATCTCATTACACATGGTTGTGAGACACCATGTGGTTGCTGGTATTTAAACTCTGGAAGAGCAGTCAGTGCTCTTAACCGCTGAGCCATCTCTCCAGCCCCCCCTCCCCCATCAATCCCCTTCCCTTCCCTTCCCTTCCCTTCTCTTCTCTTCCCTTCCCTTCCCTTCCCTTCCCTTCCCTTTCTCCTCTCCTCTCCTCTCTTTTCCTTCCTTCCTTCGTTCCTTCCTTCGTTCCTTCCTTCCTTCCTTCCTTCCTTCCTTCCTTCCTTCCTTCTTTCTTTCTTTCTTTCTTTCTTTCTTTCTTTCTTTCTTTCTTTCTTTCTTTCGGCAGAGTCTCATCCTTTATTCCTTGACTGCCCTGGAGCTTGTTATGTAGACCAGACTGGCCTTGGACTTGTAATCTTCCAGCCTCCCTAGTGCTGGAATTCCAGCTGTGCACTTATTTCTTTCTGTGCCTGACTTCAAGTCTCTTTCATCTGCAGGTTCTCCTTTTTTTCTTTTTGTAACTTGTATTGAAGAAACTGAATTTTACTGTTTGTGTTTCCATACTGTTAACCACATCAATTTATTTTTTGTGTTTCCTGTGTGCTGGTAGTGACTCCATGAGACTCTCAGAGAAGAATCAGACCCAAACCCCCATGGATACTGAAGGACAATTATATTTTAGTATGACAGCCTGAGCCTAGCACTAAGATGGTATTTCTAGCTGTTAGGTAGGCAATTTAGACTGTAATGAATGAAAGTGAATTTGGTAAAAAAAATTTTTTTAGAGATTTATTTATTATTATAAATAGGTACACTGTAGCTGTCTTCAGACACACCAGAAAAGGGTGTCAGATCTCGTTATGGGTGGTTATGAGCCATCATGTGGTTGCTGGGATTTGAACCTGGTACCTTTGGAAGAGCAGTCAGTGCTCTTAACCACTGAGCCATCTCACCAGCCCTAATCTGGTAAAATTTAAAATCAGTTACAGTATTGTATTATTATAACTTCTATTCCTTCTTTTGGTTATTGTAATATTTGGATATCTTCCAGTATGAGAATGTGAATAAGGATGATAGTAATTCCTGTGACAGTACACATGAAGGGAAATGTATATTCTCAGGTGTAGAAGAGGTAGAAATTAATGTTTTCAATCTGAAGAGCTGCTGTTAGCTATCTAATAAAAATGCACATAGCATTGACCTGGAATATGTACAGTTTATAGAAATTTGTCCTAAAAAAATCATAGGACAAGTTGGCATGTGCGTGTGAACACACACAACAGAATGAGAATAAAGAGTAGGAGAAGTTTTGCTCTCCATTCACATTCCAAAGACAAGGTACAGGATTGGGAGGAAGTCACAGGGGAGCTGGGACACATTAAAGGAAGGAGAAAACAAGGACATAGACACCTGCTGCCTGTTAGAGGTAGATGCGTTCGTTTCTCTGAAATGTCGAATGAATTACCATTTACCCATCAAATTACTGTGATGAACTTGGACTTTCTTCTTTCTTTATTATCTCCCTTAATGTGTCAGGACTTGTATCAGTGTCCAATTCTGTTTCTTCTCTTGCCTTCATAGAAGATTATTATTAACATTAAAATTAAATATTAAAAATTGGTGTTTTCCTTCTTAAATATGTTTGAGAACCATGTATTTTTCTGATGTTAGTAAATGAGTAGCAATGGTTGTACTTATGTGGTGTCTCAAGAATAGAATTAAAACACAGTAATTAAGTGTGGTGGCTTGTCTTTTAATTGCAGCACTTGGAGGCAGTCAGGCAGCTCTCTGAGTTCAGAGGCAGCCTGTTCTACATATTGAAGTTCTAGGCCAGCTAGGGCTACATAGTGGGACCCTGTCTCAAAAAACCAGAACAAGCCGGGCGTGGTGGCGCACGCCTTTAATCCCGGCACTCTGGAGGCGGAGGCAGGTGAATTTCTGAGTTCGAGGCCAGCCTGGTCTACAAAGTTAGTTCCAGGACAGCCAAGGCTATACAGAGAAACCCTGTCTCGAAAAACAAAAACAAAAAAACAAACAACAAAACAAAAAAACCAGAACATATAATGTTTTTAGAAAGCCTTTGAGAGTAATTGTGTAATATTATAGACTATAGTTTTGTAGTTGTCTCTGTAGGTTAGATAATAAGCCTTTGATCAGTACCATTAGAGTCAAAATGGATTAAGGTAATATATACTACTATGTAAGAGATTTCTCACTTAAAAACTAAATAATCAGTTTATACTATAACGGACATAAAAGAATTTGTAAATGCTTTCTGTGAGGTATTATGTTTTAGTCTTTGAATGCCTTTTTAAATGGTCAGAACATTGAATTTCTGTGGTATATCTGTTAATGTCTGGATAATGCTGAGAATTTGGCCTTTTCAAAGATTAATTGAAATGTCTCACTCTCGTGTTACCCTATTGGTCACTTTGGCTACTTACTGATTACAGTACTAGGTTCCAAACAGTTTTGTTCACAGACAGATGTGGTATGTGCTTACTATCTTACCACTTGGGAGGCTGAGGCAAGGGATTCTGAGTTCAGGGGCTAGGCTCCAGAGCAAGGCCTCGTCTCAACAAATATAACGAAAACAGTGAAAAACAAAGTCCCAGCCCTCCAAACCCTTTCTGTTGTTGAGTGTTTTTAGAGTCCACTCAAAAGCTATGAACAGACGTTACTCATCCTCCTGGAAACTGTTCTTTTTCCACTAACAAAGGGAAGATTAGCTTAAACTATTTGAGGCATCTACTCCTGATTTGTATGTGTGATTTTTCAAACTCTAGTTGGGGGCATTCCAGAGCTTGTATAGAAAACCTTTCCAGTTCCAGGTCTTTCCTGTTTGTGGTCATCAAGAGTAGATTTGCCTCCTATAGCAGCTGTGATGAGGTAGTAGTGTCGGAAGTCATCAGGTGGAACTGTGAGTCCTGGAACAGCTTAAAGCTGTGATGAACAGGAGACGAGCAGTGTTTGCACGCACTGGGTGTTTGTGGGAATACTGTCATTACTACAGACAACCAGCTTAGCTCAAGTAACAGGTGGTCAGACGCAGCTTCACTGGCTGCCACGTTAGCGTTCTTAGCATGAGAAGTTAGGTTACGGCCCTGGCCAGCAGATGACTGTGTAGGTTGTCGGGGTTACTGCTAATTGTTAATTTGGTATTTGTCAAATCAGAGAAACATTGATTTTAAAAAGCAGTCTTGGGTTTACTCTTTCTGGGAGAAGGTTTAAGGAGATTGGCTTATTTTCCCCTCAAGAGATGAGAAGCCCAGTCTGGTGTTTTGTATGTAGGAAATTTGTGAAATCCTGCAATACTTGAAATGCCTCAAATAAAACACAAGTCTTACCAAACACTAGAAAGCTCACAGTTCGCTGGCTCACCTGACTCCATCAGTCACAGTTTAACCTCGTGACAGAGGAAAGGAAGGTGGCACACTGCTGTTCCATCTCCCACTCCAGGGACATTCGGAGGGACTTGTGGGCGAGGTAGGTGCAGGACTGAGATGCTGCCCAGGATCTAACCATGAGAACTTCCTAGAACATTGATTCCCTACCTCTTTGGAGTCAAACCATCTTACTTTGTTTAGTTTTGCATCTCCCTCTTCCTCTGGACTCTATGTGATAGCTGAGTCTCTAGAATCAGCAAGGTACTGACGTGCAAAGTTTACAGGTTGTGATTATCACTATAACTTAATTATTTTAATTTCGACTAATGACTTCAGACCTTTTCTGCATTTTGAGGAAAGTGATCTGTATGAATGTATTTTCAAAGTTGTTTTTTTTTGCTTTGTTTTGTTTTGTTTTTGAGAGTTCTCTATGGAGCTATGGCTGTTTAGAACTCAGTGATCCTCCTGCCTCTGCTTCTGGAGTGGAACAATTATGCTTAGCTTATTTTTAAAGTTTTGATCAATTGAAATGCTTTGGAAATGTTTATGACACAATAGAGAGTCTTCATAATGAATGAAATTTGTGCTTATCATGAAAGTTTTGTATAAGGAAAATGAGTGAGAAATAAAAAGTACTGTAGATGTCTCAGGCTGACAGTGCTTCCCTTCATGGAGGTAAAGAAGGAATCATGAGTGTCATGGGTGCTTGGAAATCAACCCAGTAGAAGTGTAATTCTCTAAGTTTATTGTAAGATAAGAGGGATGGCAGGTTGGTCACTTGATTCAGAAATAATGTGACCATCATTAGTTCTGTGGGCCTTGGGGATCAGTTTTATCTCTTTGCTTTCTGTGTTTTCCCAGTAACTGTGATCCCCTCGGCTCCCTGAGGATCATAGAGAGACAGCTTCCTCCATTGTCCTTCTCCCATGTCAGGTGAACTTTCTCCTTGTAACACAGATGGCATATGCCTGGCTCTGGGAATTGTTTCTCATGTATGTACAGGAGCACCCAAACTTGGACAAAGTATGATAGCACTGTCAGTGTCTGGATGTTTATTTAAGCCAATTACTTCAACCTTTTAATTTTAGTTATCAAACCTTTTACTAGATTGGTAATGATTAGCCAAATTGATTTGAGTTGGGCCTCCTTTGGTGCTAATGAACAGCGAAGGGGACCCCAAGGTGAGAAGCCTGAAGAAGTAGGCTGTGGAGTCTGGACTTAATAACACATTAGAGATGACTAAGCTCCTAGAAACTTAGGGTTTGGTCCAATTCCTTTCTCCATTTTGTATCTACCTAGTCTTACCTACTGCCTGTTATCATTTAGTGATTTAGAAATCAAGCTATCTTACAACATAGGTTGTCTGTGCCATTGGAGGAAAATCTACTGAGATGTAAACCGTGTATTATGGAAATCTTAGTTCAGTGTTTTCATGGCCATACTCTGGTCTCTTATTTCACGTGTGGAACTTCACCCTTTGTGCTCACTGCTGCTTCATGTTACTATGGTGACATGACTGATTTCTCAATGCCATTCTTTTTTTTTTTCTTTTTTTTTTTTTTTTTAAGATTTGTTTATTTCTTTTATGTAAGTACACTGTAGCTGTCTTCAGACACTCCAGAAGAGGGTGTCAGATCTTGTTAGGATGGTTGTGAGCCACCATGTGGTTACTGGGATTTGAACTCAGGGCCTTTGGAAGAGCAGTCAGTGCTCTTAACCGCTAAGCCATCTCTCCAGCCCCCTCTCAATGCCATTCTTATAGCGACAACTCCAACTGTGTGTAGTTTTTCTTTTTATTTAAAAAAAAAAACAATTTAAATCATTCACTCGCACTTTACTGGACATGGTGGTGCACATCTTTAGTCCCAACACTTGGATCTCTGTGAGTTCAAGGCCAGCCTGGTCTTCAGAGTGAGTTCTAGGCCAGCCAGGATCTACATATTGAGTCACTGCCCACCAACAAAAGACCCCAAATTAAAACAAACAAGTAAACAGAATTACCAATCAGAATGTTGCTAAGATAAGCTTCAAAAATTTTTTATTTATTTTACATGTATGGGTGTTTAGCCTGTGTGTGTGTGTGTGTGTGTGTGTGTGTGTGTGTGTGTCCTGCATGTATACCTGTTGCTCACAGATGCCAGAAGAGGCTGCTGGATTCCTTGGGACTAGGGTTACAGACAGTTGTGAATCATCATATAGATGCTGGGAATTTAACCTGGGTTCTCTGAAATAGCAGCCAATGCTCTTAACTGCTGAGCCATCTCTCCAGCCTGGAGATAGATCAGCTTTAATTTAAATTACTAAATGTGGTAGAATACATGTTTTTTCTTAAAGTATGTAAATCTCTAGATGTCCCAGAATATGGAGCTGGAGGTGTGAAAAGACACCTCACATGTCGGGTTTTCCTGTTTGCTTTCTGTTGAGGCTCGTGAGTGGTGGAGGTTTGACACTTCAGGCCTTGGCACTCCTGATGCTCCTCTTCGACTTCCACATCTGTTTTGACTTGACTGCTGTTGTAGGCACCAAGTAGTTGAATTTGATGTATTGATTTGGAGAGAAAAACATTTAGGTTTAAGGAGACTTTGGAGCCAGTTGTACATTCCTTTCTCTATCCCAGTACTTGGGAAGCGGAGACAGGAGGATTTCTTGAGTTAGATTGGCCCAGTCTGCAGATCTAGTTCCAGGACAGTCAGGACCAAGCAGAGAAACCCTGCCTCAAAAAACAGAAACAAACAACAGCAACAACAACAACCCTCCCCCCTCAAACCAAACCCAGGAGACTTTAGTTAGTAATGATAAAACAAACAAAAGGTGGCGGTGCTGGCTTAGTTCTGTGTTAACCTGACATAAGCTAGAGTTATCTGAGGAAATTGACAGTGTTAATGAGACAGTCCTTTAGACAGAAGTTCTCAATCTCTGGGTTGTGACCCTTTTCAGGGGTCAAAGGACCCTTTCACAAGGGTCACTAAGACCATTGGTAAACAAATATTTACATTATGATTTGTAACAATAGCAAAATTACAGTTTTGATGTAACAAGAATGATAATTTTATGGTTGGAGTCACCACACTGTGAGGAACTGTATTAAAGGGTCACAGCATTAGAAAGGTTGAGACCCACCGCCACAAGATTAGGCTGTAGGTAAGCCTATAGGGAATGTTCTTAATGATGATTGATGTGGGAGGGAAGGCCCAGCCCATTTTGGTTATATGAGAAAGCAGCCTGAGCAGGTCTGTAAGCAGCATCTCTCCATGGCTTCTGCATCAGCTCTTGCCTCCAGGTTCCTTCCTGGTTTGAGTTCCTACCTTGGCTTCCCTTAGTGGACTGGGAATTAGAATATGTGAGCCAAAGAAACCTCTTTTTCCCCAATTTGCTTTTGGTCATGGTGTAACCCTGAGACAGTAGCCTTTGGCTGAGGAAGCTGCAGTGAATCTCTGCTTTAGAGGAACTCCTGGCTATGGGGAATCAACAAGTGTTGAATACAGTGGGAAGGGGTATGTAGTTTATTGGCATTTGGAATGTGAGTTTGGACATGTCATATGATTGGAATGCGTGAGAATAGTTGTAGTCATAGAGCAAGCACTTAGGCAAGTAGAATTTTTTAATAACTTGGAATTTACTGTATACTATATTTTCCCATATAAGTATTATAAATATTTTCAGTTTATTTGCTTCTCAGCTTTATGACATTTTGATAGATGAACGTTGAAATTTCTTATGCAGGCAAACTTTGTCTTTTTCCATAGTTCCTACTGTATAGGTTGTTCCTTCCTTCCTTCCTTCCTTCCTTCCTTCCTTCCTTCCTTCCTTCCTTTATTTATTTTGAGACAAGAGTCTCAGTATGTAACCTTGGAAATCTATGAACTGACTCAATATTTAGACCTTGATAGTCTCAAACTCACAGAAGTCTGCCTGCCTCTGCTTCTGTCCTCTGCCCTGGGATTAAAGGTGCTACCATGCCTGGCACTGTTCTATGGTTTCTTGGAAGGTGTCAGTTTATTGAGTGTCAGAGAGGAAGTGCAGAGGCCTTGTGAGAAATATCTGTTTCATGCTGGACCTTGCATGCCATGTTTAAAGGTGTTGGGATTTCATGAGCAGAGCTGCTGGAGGGTTTGGATCCAGGTGTGCGGTATGAGCACAGAGCTGAGGATAATTTAGACTGCACTCTCCAAAGGAAACCTTGGGCCAACTGTTTGGTGTGCTGAGTAGTTGGGAAAGCAGTAAATGACTAAAGCCCTCTTAATTGGCAGGTGATTCTGAGAGCATTAAGAGCATCTTGGAATCCTTTCTTCATCTTTGCCTCTGTGTGAGTAGAACGTAATTTTCATGCATCCTTCCTCAGGAATAATTTGTGAGTAGTCTATCATTCTCTCTTGGTCATGGGTTATTTAAAACATGTCAGCTAATAAATCTGTATTAATGTTATAAAAACAGGATACACACTTTTAATGTATATAAAATTTTAAAGATGCCTGGGGCTGCAGCTCATTGGTAGAACACTTGCTTCCTTTCCCATGCATGATGCCCTAGGTTCAGTCTCCAGAACTGCTAAAACAGAAAAAAGTAGGATGTATTAATATATCTAAAGTTGAACTTTTCTCATCTGCCCAAGTGTCCTCCAGGTTTGATGTACTATTATCTGCTCTGATATGTACACATATGACTGTTAGGAAGACTGGCTTCTGTCCTAGTGTAATCAGGCAGAGGTCCCGTCTGACCCCTGTAGTGGAACTGTGCTGAAAGACTACCATTTCTGTAATTACAGTAGGATGTGATGTGCTCCTTCATATTTTTTTACTGTTGAGTTGTAAGGAGACACCCTGAATGCTTTGAGGGATGCTTATCAGTTGGCATCCAGGTAGAATGCTAGCTGTGTTTGGGAATCTTGTGTGTAAAGGTGGGAGGGATTGATGTTTCAGGTGGTGGCAGGTGTGCTTCCTGCCAAGTTGGCATAATGGAAACAGGGCTCTTCTGAGCTGCCATCTGTTTGTGCTTGATAGGAAACCAACAGTGAGTTCTGGGGAGTGAGGAACTGTTCCGCTTATGTTGAAATGTTTAGGGATTAGTAATGCACAGACCATGCTGAGCAGGTCTTACCACTACTGGGAGAAGTATAGCCTGTGTTGAGTGACTTTAGTCACCATTGAATTAGGAAGATAGCTGCTTGGTTCAGCCCTCTTCCCCCAAACACTGAAGAGACAGTTCTTTTCTGCTCACCCAGACTAATCACTTGGCATAGTTCCAGTAATAGTAGTCCCAGTAATATAATGAGTTAGGTGGGCCAGAGGCATAATATTTACAGGCCTATCCCCCAACTGCCCCTACTACTGTCCTAAGAGATTCTGTCTGTCTCTAACCCTGTTGGTAGGCTTTTTGTTTGCAAATTATGGTAAATGTAATAAGGTTGTGTGTGTGTAGTCAGAGGCCATCTTGGATGTTTTTCCTCATGTGTTGCCTACTTTGTGTTTTGAGACAATCTTACTGTTCTGGAACTTAAGGATTTGTTAGGCTGTCTGTCTGACTAGTAAGTGAATTCCATGGATCTTGCTGCCTCTGCCTTCCCAGTGCTGGGATTACAATCATGTGCCATTACACCAGACTTTTTAAAATTTCTTTTATTTTTAATTATTGTTGTTTGTTTTTCTAAAGGTAGGTTCTCAGTATGTAGTCCTGGCTAGCCTGGAACCAGCTATGTATATGTAGACCAGGATAGGCGCTCTGTTATGCTCTCTGTTCTACTTCCTGTTAGGATGAAAGACATGTACCACGCCTCGCTGGCATGAATTCTTTGGTTTTATTCCCCACATTTTGTTTTGTTTCTCATGTATTGGTCTCACAAAGCAACAGTGTAGAATGGAGAATAACTCTCTTATTATGTAGCAGTTAATTGGTACGTTAACTGGAGGAATTAATCTGTAGTTCAGTAACTAGCCAAAAATATCTTTTAAGATGAACTATGGCTTGTTTGGGACCAGCATAGGTTTCTGTCTTGCCTCTTCCAAAACAATGAAAAAAAGCTCTAGAGCCCTCTGTTAGTCAGTGAAATCTTGGTATCAAGTGAGAGTCCTAATAGGATCAAAATGACAAAGGTAGTTTCTTGGATGGGCCTTCTGGTCTGCAGAATCTAGACCAGGGACTGGTGCAGAGCCTGAGAGGATGTATGTATGGCAGACTCTGGAACCTCCCCCCCTCCTCCCCCCCAGTCCCTCAGTGCTTCCATTACACGCTAGCATTCTCTACTCTTTGTCAAGGAGACAGAACCTGGTTGCCAGCACCAACCCCCTCCCCACGCCTTTCATATTAAGGTACAAGTGTCTAGAGGGAGACCTATCTTATGTCTATTAGGACTTGCATTTTTAGATGGAGCATTTTAAATAATTGTAACTAGGCTCAAACACATCTTGATTAATCAAAATGGAAATTTATAATCAACATAATTCTGCCAGTGAGATATACTTTTGTTTATTAGTGTAGTGTAAGAACTTGTGCTTCAGGACTTGACAGCCTTACTCTGCAAAATGTTGTTGAGACACTAGATATTTGAGTAGTCAATTGTAGAGAGATCAGGTGAACTAGTTCATGAGATAAAAATTGCAGCCTGATTTGTTCAATTCTTGAAGAGTTGATTTTATGATGCAGTGTTGGGCATTGTGATGGAGAACATTTAGACCCTTTCTGCTGACCAGTGTTGGCTGCAGGTGTAACAGTTTTTGGGTGCAGTTATCAATTTTCTGATCTCAGATATAATGGCCTTACTAGGGTTTAAAAGGCTGTAGTGGGATCATACTCAAAAGCAGGCTATACTATATAGCAGTCATGATTTTGGGGGTGGGGGCAGGTATAGGTTTGGCATTGAGAAGTGCTTTAAAGCTGCTGCTTGATTCTGCTACTTAGGTGGTGTCTTAGGGTTTTACTGCTGTGAACAGACACCATGACCAAGGCAAGTCTTATAAGGACAACATTTAATTGGGGCTGGCTTACAGGTTCTGAGGTTCAGTTCAGTATCATCAAGGTGGGAGCATGGTAGCATGCAGGCAGACTTGATGCAGACAGAGCTGAGAGTTCTACAACTTCATCTGAAGGCTGCTAGAAGACTGGCTTCCAGGCAGCTAGGATGAAGGTCTTAAAGTCCATGCCCACAGTGATCCACCTACTCCAACAAGGCCACACCTCCTAATAGTGCCACTCCCTGGGCCAAGCATATACAAACCACCACAGATGGTCAGTGCCAGTTGTTATATACAGTCTACTACTGTTGTATGACAAAAGTCTGACTGAGAAGTGCTATGTTGTGTGTAGAATAAGCAAACTCTGAACTAAGTTTGGTCAGTTTATGAGGCACCCACTTCTGAAGCTTTTTCACCTTCTAATTTGCTTCAAATGCTGGATGAGTTCTCTGGCAACCTTTTGCATAGTTCTAAGAGGATTAACCTCAATGATAGGTCTTTTTGAGACAAGGTTTCTTCTATTATGCACCTCTAGCTGTCCTAGAACTTGATATGTAGGCCAGACTGGCCTTAAATTCAAGAGTTTGACCTGCCTCTGCCTCCTGACTCTAGGGATTAAAGAAGTGTGCCACCATTCTCAACCTTTGCAAAACTTGTTGAATGACACTACACTGTGTGTTCCCTTAGCAGTTCATATTCCTTGTGGATTGTTGATGTTCTGAGTTGTTTCTACTGCTTTGAATTTGAATAAGAAAATTGTTCCAGGGACAACAAAATCACTCAGTGTGGGGTAAAGAAAGGCACTTGTTGCCAAGCTTGATAACTGAGTTTTGCCTCTAGAGCCCATAAGGTGGAAGGAGAGAACCAGCTCCTTCAAGTTATTCTTTAACCTCTATGTTTGCACCCACCCCCGGTTTTGTAAAAATGTAATCAAACAGAAAATAAAATACTTTAATCCCAAACACTTGGAAGACAGAGGCAGGCAGATATCTTGGGTTTGAGGCTAGCCTGGTCTACATAGCAAGTTCCAGGACAGCCAGAGCAATGTTAGCGAGACCATGTCTCAAAAAAACAAAAAAGAAACTCTAGTTTTCTTTTTGTCTAATATTGTCTCCATAGTATAAAGTAAATGTAAAATAAATAGCAAGTAAGTCATTAGCAAAAAACAAAATATGTACAATAAGATGATGTGTAACAGAGTCACATTTATTTTAGCTTGTATGCTAGTGTCAGGTGACAAATTGAACAGTACAAAATCTGCAATTACTTTTTGCACCAAATTAATGAATTTCTGGGAACTGATGCATGGAGCAGAAAGTGGCCACTCCTGTGGTAACTGACAGTGGTGCTGTTCAGATGAGCTCAGGGAGATCTGCTAGAGGGGTTGTTTGTTACACATGTAGAGATTTTAACTTGGGGAAAACACCTAATCCTTGCATTAAAAATTAACAGGAAGCCATGTGTGATGGTACATGCTGATAATTCCAGCACTGAGGAGGTTGAGACAGGACAGTCTTGAGTTCCAGCCCAGCCTAGGCTACTTACTTATTGAGGCCAGTCTGGGATACATAATGACATCCTGATTCAAAATGCCTAAGGGCCTTGGGGATGGCTCAGCAATTAAGAACATTTGCTGCTCTTTGCAGAGGACCTGAGTTTAATTCCCTGCACCCATATGGAAGCTTATAGCCTCTATTAACTCTAGTTCCAAGGATCTAGTTACTTCCTTCTGGCCTCTAGTCACAGCACCCATACATGCAGCCAAAAAACCTATATTCATAAAAAATCTTAAAAGAAAAAAATGCAAAACCAGAACTAGAGTGAAACATGTACATTGTGTGATGTCGAGGTGGGAGGACTGCTTGAGCTCAGGAGTCTGGGCAGCATGGCCAGGCCCTGGGGTCAGAAGTCAGCACAGCCAGCTGAACAGTAGAACTGGAGTTGTAGCTAGAGGAAAGCTAAGACAAGGCCAGCAGCACAGACTGCACAGGGGGACATGGGAGAGATGCACAAACGAACCAGCCTGCAGAACTTTTCATAAGATCAAATGTTTTGTTTATTAAAATAAAGTTTAGCCGGGGATGGTGGCGCATGCCTTTAATCCCAGCACCCGGGAGGCAGGGCCAGGCAGATTTCTGAGTTCGAGGCTAGCCTGGTCTACAATGTGGGTTCCAGGACAGCCAGAGCTATACAGAGAAACCCTGTCTCGAAAAAAAATAAATAAATAAAAGTAAAGTTAATTGAACATCTGTCTCAGAGGTCAGATGCCTCTGATTATTGCATTGTGTTGGACTCATGTGCCAGATTGTGTGGTGCAATTGATTGGGAAATATTTCTTCCAGTTCCATTTTCTTTCAGGTATCTAATTTCTTGCTTATCAATATGCTGTGACTTTGAGTTTTAGTACAAATATACATGCACAAAATTCTTCAATTGAGTATGTCTAAGAGGAAAGTTGTTCAACTTTCTAATAAATTAGAGCCCATTTTCATAGCATCGTTTCAGGTCAGTGAAATAGTACCAGTGTTTAGTTAATCATCGGGGTAACTTGATGTGAGAGATGTATTTCTTGGAAAATTAAATATAAGTAAAACATTTTAAATTATATTTTATATGCTCAGGAAGAGTTAGCTATCAGAGGAAATCCTTTTAAGTCCTGTTCTGAACTCTGCTAGTTTTGGCTAGTGAGATGCCTCACCAGGTGAAAGCACTTGCTGCTGTGTGACCCTTCTGACCCCAAATGAGCTGTGGAATTCATGGCGTATGGCCAGATGTGATGGTGCACATCTGTATTCCTAGTACTCAGCTTGTGAACCAGCTATCCTTGATCATGAAGCAGCAGAAACAACAAGAGAGACCTTGTTTCAGTGAGGTGGAAGGAGAGCCAGTCCCCAGAAGTTGTATCCTGACCTTTTGCCATAGCGTGTGTGAGCCTGTACTCACTTCCTCCCTTAATAATAATAAGACAATAACTTTGTGAATTTGAGTTTTCCTAGAGCGTATTTATTCACATTGTATTGCCTTCCTTGCTGACTTGTATCTCACTAGAGTCACTCATTCATTGGTTAGTCACTCACTCTACTGACTGAGCCCAGACTGGCCTCGAAGTAACAGAGATTCCTTTGCCTCTGCCTCCCATGCAGTGGGATTAAAGGTGTGGGTCCCACACTTGACATGGCCTGACTTTTGAGATTATGGAAAGTAACTGTTCATTTTTTGGTCCATTGTTTATGCACATAGTTATCCTGTGTGAGTTTGAGAACTCTGTCAATTGGATCCAAAAGTTAGTTTGAACATTCTGTGTGCATTCTGAACCCATATGCAGTAATCAAGGGAATTGAAAGGTATCATTTAGTGATTATAAGATATTTTTTTTCTTTCTGACCTGGGATCAAATTTAGGGTCTCTCACGTGCTAGGTAAATGCTGTTCCAGAGAGCTATATCCTCAGCTATAGTGAATGCGCCTTTGAATCACTTGTGACCGAATATCTACACTGTATGAGTGACCCACCATAATGCTCCAACACAGTTCTTTGACACTAGTTGAAACCTGTAGTTCCAACTCAGTTCTGTCTCCATTTGTACTTCATATCAGAATCTCAGGTTTTAGTTATCTCTGCACATATCAGCTACAAGTCTTGAAGAGCCACCTGTCCTTCTATCAGCTGCAATCCAGGACTCCTTGCTACCTTGCCAAGTTGAATGAGTTGAACTCATTAAAAAGAAAGGCAAATCTGTGTGCCATCACAATTGTGATGAGGTGTACAACTGGGAAGCAGCCAAGTCGAAGAGATGCTGTGGGCATAAATGAGATGGGGGCCTCCTGGCTGCTAAGCTCTTATGCCTTTTTCTTGTAGAATCTAGATGTCTCTATGTGTTCACCAGTATGTGGGGTCCTGTTAACTTACTTGGCTGCTTGTTTGACCTTAGCCTTGAGCCCTTCCCCATCCCTAGAGGCTAGGGGTAGGGTTGAAAGTTTCAACTCTAATGACATGTAAAGTCTATCTGGTGTGGCCAGCCCTATAATATCAATGATTATTTAGATAAACATTGGGTTTTTGATAAAAAGTAAAAGAATATTATTAAGATGTGGTAGGTATTTAAGCTTTCTGTATAAGAATGACAGTTGATACTATAGTTGATTGTCTTGGATGGAATGAAGAGACAAGGTCTTCTGTAGGGCTCTGAGGAGTGTTAGCATTTGACCAGTGAGTGTGGGCTGAGAGAAATAAGGGAAAGAGTTCCTTGTCACAGAGGCTGGGGGGCTCATTTCATGAGAACTAGACACAGTGAATGGCCTGTAGGTGGGCATGGCCAACCACCTAAGGGACCAACTCTAGGGCTTTGGAAACAGTAACTCTTCTGGATGTCTTTGTTTTTCTGTGAGAGATGCTTTAGTGTGAAATTTTTTTAGTGAGAAAATCTTTTTTTGTCCTTTTTTCCCCTTTCTTCTGGAGCTAAGGAACCTAGGGCCTTGTGCTTGCTAGGCAAGCATTCTACCACTCACCCAAATCCCCAACCCCTAGTGAGAAATTCTTATTTATTTATTTATTTATTTATTTATTTATTTATTTTTAGCAGACTTAAAATTCCTTTATTTTTCTTGTACAAAACTCTTATGTGGTAGCCACAGCTGGAGCCTGGGTCCTCTGAACAGAGACTCTGGTGTGGGTTTTCACAAGATGATCAGTGAATTCCTGATAAGACTTGGTGAAGACAGTCTCTTTCCAGAGGTCGGGGGTTAGGTAGCTGTAAGTCTTGGAGATGGCATCAAAGGTGGCCTTGGCAAAGTTGCCCAGGGTGGCAGTGCAGCCTCTGGCTGAAGTGTAGCAGTCATCTATACCGGCCATCATCAGGAGCTTCTTGGGCACAGGAGCAGAGACAATGCCAGTGCCTCTGGGGGCAGGGATGAGACGCACCAGCACAGAGCCACAGCGGCCTGTCACCTTGCATGGAACAGTGTGGGGGCTTGCCAATCTTGTTCCCCCAGTAGCCTCTCCACACAGGGACGATGGAAAGCTTGGCCAAGATGATGGCCCCTCGGATGGCAGTGGCAACCTCCTTGGAGCACTTAACACCAAGACCAACGTGGACGAATGCCTTAAACCTGGTCCGCTGGCCAGCCCGAGTCTGCTTCTGCACTGGCATGATTTTCAGAACCTCATCCTTTAGGGATGCACCCAGGAAAGTCAATGATGTCAGACTCCTTAATGGGCAGGGAGAAGAGGTAGATCTCCTCCAAGGACTTGATCTTCATGTCCTTAACTAGGCGGCCCAGCTTGGTGACCGGGATCCACTCCTTGTCTTCAGCTTTACCTCCACGAGCCCCGAGGCCTCTGCCACGACCGCGGCCCCTAAGACCGCTGCCAAATCCTCCGAGGAAGCCACCTCCTAATCCTGGGCCCCGGATCCTCCAGGCCCTCCCGCTGCACCGGCGTCATCTGCCATTTGGTGTTTTCCCGGAGAAGAAAAAGCGAGAAATTCTTAAGTGTTGTCTGAGGAAGGGTTATTAGTGAGACGATACAAATTTCAACTAAAGAACAGATAGAAATTTGGTAGTGGCTTGGCCTGTAATGTTTGGAATGCATCTCTTGAAGAGAAAAACTACATTAAAACTTTGTCTATTAAAAAAAAAAAAACTTTGTCTATTAAGCTAAGACAAAATACATGAAAATTATGTGGCCTGAGAATCTGTGATGTGTCCAGAGGGTGTCCTGCACTGTTAGAGATGTACCCCCTTCCCCCTGGATCTGGGGAGACTTCATATTTTCAATGTCACTAGTTAAGTAATGTAAAAACAGAATGGAATATGAGGTTTAGCAGCAAATAGCAATTTCAAGCCCTAATAAGCCCATATAAAAACCACACAACCCAGCTATTATAATTATAAGCTATAAGCCTAGATTGGGCAGATCAAGTACTCTACTAACTTATTCCTCAGCTATAGTTAAGCTATAGCTATCCCTTTGCTAGGTGCAGTTTCCTAGCCACGTGGTTCTGCTCCATCCTAGCTTCCTTCTCTGCTCCTCCTCCCCCCTGCCCCTCCCCCCAAACCTCCCGTCCCACCTTTCCCCTGCACTGTCCAGTCACAGGCTCTAGCCATTATTGACCGATTAAAATGGGAAAAGGTTCACATAAGACCAGCTGAGATAGACTGCTTGTTGGGGCAACCCCTCTTGAGGAAGCAGAATTAACATCAGAATACAAACACCTTCAGGACAACCCACAATGAGGGATTGATTTCATAATGACTTGAGATAACACAGACTAAATTAATACTGGGCATTTAGTACCTTGTAGTTTTTAAGGCTATTAATTTGTTCAAATCATCTTTACAAAGGTGGTCATCTTTGGTCTTTGTAGTAGTCTTTAAAAACTATTTCAATTTTATATATCCCAGAGTGTATTTATGTACATCACATGTATGCAGGAACCTACATAGGTCAGAAGTATTGGATCCCCTGAACTAGAGTTGTAGACATTGTTAGCCACCATGGGTGTTAGGAACCAAACTTGGGTTTTCTACAAGAAAATATATTCTTAACTGCTGAACCATCTGTCCAGCCCTCTGATCTTTGTAGTATTCTTGATCCAGGGCAGAGCAAACAGTCTTTATGCAGATGAGAAAGTAGACTTCCGCTGAAGTATGTACGGTCCAGAGCTCCAGGTGATTGTCCAGAACTATCTTTGGATTCTTTGCCCATATCACTTTCTTGTCTCTCTTTAAAAACTTGTTTGTCCCGCTGGTTCTTATCTCATTGCAAAGTCTTCAAATATTCTAATTACATGAAGCTTTAGCATTTTACATCAAATGTAGAATGGTAATGTAAGGGATCGTGGTTTGCCTAAGAATGAGACCCCAGATTCAAAGAGTATTAAGGGAAAAGAGTGTTTTATTCTGCACAAGTCCAGCATGCTGGGCTCACCCCTTAACAAGATAGAGAGACAGTCAAGTTAGCTTGCAGGCCTGATGTAAAGCACATTAGGGAATTCCAGGGTAGATGAGCTTTCTCTTACTCTGTATCTAGGCATTCCAGAGCCATTACATATGGGGACTGGAAACTGTTGCTCAGGAATTCCTGAGTAGGTGAGCTTTCTCTTACTCTGTCTCTGGACATTCCAGAGCCATTACTGGGGTGTGGGGGCTGGAGCTTGGGGTTTTCTAGTAACTGTCTTGCCTAGACTTGCTTGGACTTGCCCAGTTCTTATGCCTAGTCTCCCTGGTCTGCCAATTTGAAGCCTGTCCTGAGGTCAGCCTGTCTTCTCCCTCTCAGTAAGAACAGAGATGGATAGCTTTGTGGTGACCAGATGCTTGAGCTTCATTGTTTTGTACTTTTGATAAAAATCAATGATTTTTATCAGTTTAAGCATGAAAGATAGCAGAATCTCACATTTCCACTCCCTTCCTTTCCTTTGGCGGGCTTGCGTGGCTAAGTCCACCCTGTTTTGCTGTCGTAGGGTTGTTATGCCCAGCAGACCCATGTCTGTCCTCACTGGCATAATGCTTACATATAGCATTCTCTCCAATTTTGTCCTCTATAATCAAGACCATAAGTAGTTCTGTGCTTATGAAATTTAAAGCTTGATACAACACAAGTATTTTTCTTGTCTTTATATTTCTGTTGTTGATTAATTTATTTTTGAAACAGTTTCCTGTAGACTATGAGGCCTCTCAAATTCATGATGCTCTTACCTCAACCTCCAGAGTGCTGGGGTTACAGGTATATGTCACCAAGCCTGGCGTTTTATGTAATTTTCATAATTCTTTTTTGGAAAAAATTTACTGTTTTATGATATGTTATATTGTTGATAAATATATGTTGATAAATGATAAACAATACATTGATAAAATATACTATTTTAACCATTTCCAGTATATAATTCAGTGATACTATGTTCACAGTACTGCACAGGTGCCCTACCGTGCAACACTATAATTTTATTAAAATTGGAACTGAATACTGTTAACCTCCTCCAGATTCATTCTGGGTACCTTATGTTAGTGTTTGCCCATACATGTTTAACATTTTGTGATTGCTTTTCAAGTTTAACGTGGTGGTCTCAGAGTTTATGTTGTATCATGTGCCAGAATTTCCTACCTTGTTAAGGTTGGAGAATAACTATGTGTGTACCATATTATGTTCCATCATCCATTAGCAGGCACTCCACAGTTAGAGTTTGTCTTCAAGTAAATACATCATAGGATATTTGGAAGGTGTGGTTACCTTTATTCAGGTTGGTGTGTCATCATGCCATACTCAGTTGGAAAAGCAAAGCCCTTCTCATCTATGTAGAATGATCAAAGCTAGATTCCACTTCCCTTTGAGACAGTTACTACACTAAGTGGGAGGGTAGGATTCCAGAATGCCCACAGTTGGATTTCTGGTCCTCTGCCATGTCTAGTAGTGGCCATCTGTGAGCCTTGCAGATCACTAAGGGATTTCACTGCTTTTCTGAGTCTGTCTGTATTGATTTCCAGTCATCTCATTGTGTACTACTCCAGTTAAGTGCAGTACTGCTTCCCTTCCCCTTGTCCCACTGCCTGTCACTGGGATAAGAAAGCTTGCTGGCGTTTAAGTCTGCTTCTCTGCAGCCTGTGGCACAGCTAGCCCTTGTATAATGA
This sequence comes from Mus minutoides, assembly GCA_902729485.2. Taxonomy (NCBI): domain Eukaryota; kingdom Metazoa; phylum Chordata; class Mammalia; order Rodentia; family Muridae; genus Mus; species Mus minutoides. Next base: position 960,995 of record LR755138.1, on the reverse strand, counting down.
AGTAGTTGGTTGAGGAGTGTGCTTGCTTGGCTGAATCAAGGCTCTTTGGTATTTTTCTGTCAGGCTGATCTTATCTACTACGTTTGTCTTAGTAATTTAGAAGACCCATCCATGGTCTCTTTGTTTTCTGCATCTTCTTCTTTTATTCCTGATCATTTTAGTGGGACATTGGGAGGGACTAGGAAACACACTGGCTTATTTGTCACCTTGAGTTTACTCGTTTTACTCTTTGTTCCTTCCACTACTATAACAAAACTCTCTAGACTGAGTAATTGAAAAATAGAAATGTATTGCTCCCATTGCTGGACTTGAGGAGTCCAAGGTCAAAGGCTTGAGTAGATCTGGTGTCTAGGGAGCGCTGTGCCTTGTAGTATCTTTATATTGTGAAAGGGACAAGGAAACGTGTTGGAGCCTCTGTCATGAGGATGAAGTGCCGTGGCAGAATCACTTCCTAAGGGCCTGCCTCGCAAACTTGTAGAGGTTATTTTATGTGTATTTGTGCTTTGCCTGCATGTACATCTGTGTACTATGCGCATGCCTGGTACTCTTGGAGGTTAGAGGAGAGCATCAAATGTCTTGAATCAGGAGTTATGGATGTTAGTGAGCTGGGAATTGAAGCTAGCTCTCCTGAAGGAGTAAGTGCTCTTAACTGTTGAGCCATCTTCTCAGCCCAAGGTCCCACAGTATCACTCTGAGTATTTTAGGTACTTCCTACTTTTGTATGACTTTTCACCTTGTGATAATATACCAACTGGAATTTGGGATGATACTGAATAGTGCATTTTGTGAGCATCTTTGGTTGATTCTTAGTTTTATCTTTGCCAGTTTTATCTTTTATTCTTAGTTTTATCTTTGATTTTAATCACTTTCTGCCTTTTGCCAAATAATTTTCTGGAACGGCTAACCAGAACTGGAGAATAATTGTGGTCCACACCCACATTGTGACCATGAGTGCAGGCCACACCCACAGTGTGCTGAGTGACCATGAGTGCAGGCCACACCCACAGTGTGCTGAGTGACCTTGAGTGCAGGCCACACCCACAGTGTGCTGAGTGACCATGAGTGCAGGCCACACCCACAGTGTGCTGAGTGACCATGAGTGCAGGCCACACCCACAGTGTGCTGAGTGACCGTGAGTGCAGGAAAGCTACTTCCAAATCTGCGGTGTTGTCATTTTAAAGTAAATTCCCTTTGGCTGTTGGTTATTTCTCCTTTTGAGTGTTGTTTTGTGCTTTATTTAAAAAAAAAAAATCCAGTGAAAAAAATCCAGTGGCATGCATCAGTATACAGAGAGTGGATTTATCAGTAAATATTAAGAATCAGACATAACCTCTATTTTAACTAAATTAAGTTTCATATAATAGCATAAACAAAAGAGACCTCAAAACATGATGCCTTAATGATTTAGAATCTAAAAATGACCCAGCTCCTAACTGCCACTCTTGAGATTTCACTATTTTCTCCCTTTAAGTCATTTGTTATTTCCTCTAGATATTTTGGAGCCTGAGAACAGTCAAATTTGGTCTTGTTTCATTTTTCTCACCAAATAATCACATGACCTTTCCTATTTCACAACCACATGGGTGCGGAGTGGAAATGACTATTGTTCATCTTGGCAGTGTAGTTCAGTGGAAAAGTATGGGTATTGGCATGAGATGTTGAATCTTACTTCTGTTACTCATAGACTGGTGAGTTCTGAAAACCTCACTTAAAATCTTTGAGCCTTGATGTAAGTGTTTGTAAAGTGGTTGTGTTATCTGTAAGGAGGCTGTGAAGGTGAAGCTGACCAGTGGGCCAGCCCGTGGTGATCTTGCTCAGCTTCTCTGCTTTAGTAATTCACCCTCATATTAAGGCCATCCAGGAAGAAGTGTTATGTCTTGTATTTTAGTTGGAATTGGAGTAGTCTTCCTTTCTGCATTATTCTTTACGTTTAGAATAGAATCACAGTGAATAGTCTTCAAATGTCCTTTTATTTTAGTCCAGATTTTATAAATGGTAGAATGCCTATAAAGTAACAATAGCAACATTTACTGACTACTGTATGACAGCCAGGCAATTATTTGTAATGCCTTCATATGTTTGTTTTAATGTTCTCACTCCCTAAAGAATAGAGTCACAGAAAGATCCAGTTGGGGAGCCTGAGAAGCAGGCCACTGCCCAGTGGGTCTGGCTGCTGATGTGTAGGGTGATCAGCCCAATCTGAAAATAGCTCATCAGCTTCTGGGTTTTTCAGATTAGGGGGTCTCTGACTATCCCAGAGTCTGGAAAGCATTGAACTCTTAGTCTGAGACACTCTGATCTCAGTTTGGACAAGGCCCACCTGCACAGCCACTGCACTTGCCTGCTGCTTCTCTGTGGTAGTGAAGGCCTCTCCAGGATTGACTGTTTATTTGGAGGCCTTTTCTTATTTCCTTCATTCTTTAAGCCCATTCTATTGCTTATAGATCTAGATGTGGGGGGAAAAAAGTTAAAATGATAATGAAGTTAAATAGAGTCTGACATAAAGCATTGTTTCTATTAAGTATGTTATTCTAATCCATAGCATTGAGGTTTTTCTAACTTAAGCAATATAATTTGATTTTTCTTTTCTTTCCTTGAAATTTTCTTTCCTTGAAAATCCTAGTCCTGGCCACTTTTTAAAATAATGTGTGTTTGCTCACATGTATGTGCATGTACCACAAGTGTGCCTATGTGTACACAAACCAGAATAGTGTGTCCTCTAAGTTGCACACATTTGTGAGCTGACTTGTGGGTGCCAGGAATTGAACCCAGAGTTCTTAACTACTAACCATCTCTCTATCTCCACGCATGTCCTGGCTGGTTTTGTGTGTCAACTTGACCCAAGTTGGAGTTATCACAGAGAAAGGAGCCTCCCTTGAGGAAATGCCTCCATGAGATCCAGCTGTAAGGCATTTTCTCAATTAGTGATCAAGAGTAGGAGGGCCCACTGTGGTGTCATCCCTGGGCTGGTAGTCCTGCGTTCTGCAAGAAAGCAGGCTGAGCAAGCCATGGGGAGCAAGCCCATAAGCAGCACCTTTCCATGGCCTCTGCATCAGCTCCTGCCTCCAAGTTCCTGCCCTGTGTGAGTTCCTGTCCTGACCTCCTTCAGTGATGAACTACAGTGTGGAAATGTGAACTGAATAAATCCTTTCTCCCTAGCTTGCTTTTGTCATGGTGTTTCATTGTAGCACCAGGAATCCTAAGGAGGACAGTTGTGAAAATAATCTGGCGTTAAAAGATTCCTTCTACTGCAGTTACACTTCTCTGTATCTTGATAGAAGTGACAGTTTGATCACTGTTGTCTTTGCAAGTTGGTGCAAATAGCAACACAGGGAAGACAGCAAAGAATGATCCATGTATAGAATGTAGTGGTTCTCACTGTGTGTCAAGACCCTCTTTCAAAGTGTTGACTGATCCTAAGACTATTTGCATATATAGTATTTACATTACAATTCATAACCATAGCAAAGTTATGACTAGGAAGTAGCAATGAAAATAATTTTATGCTTAGCGGGTTACTACAAAATGAGAACTTCTGTTAAGGGGTTGCAGCATCAAGGAGGTTGAGAAGCACTGATGTAGGAGTCTATAGCTAGTAGAAAGGTCGAAGGCTGAGTAAACAGCTATCCTTCCTCAAGGTGTGGCCGGCCGGCCGGCAGAAACAAGGAATATCCTTCAATGATGGAGAAAACAAACAAAACCCTACAAGTCTGTTAGCTTTTCTGGGCTTCTCTTAAGTTTCATTTTTGAGAAAGCTTGTTCAAACCAAGTTTTCAATAAGGGAATGTACCATATTGAGAGCCCAGAGTTTTAGAAAGGACGGCACAATGTCATCGACAGGTTTAATGTGATAGCATGTGGCAGAAGACTCTTCCTGTTACGTTTTCTTAAGTTCATATTCATTCACTACCTGAATTTTACAATCAGTTGTTACAATCAGTGGCTTTATCAGATAGTTGTAATGTAAAAAGTCTTTAGTTTCAGGTACAGTACTTATTTATTAGAACTTTTATTTGCTACTTAAAAATATATATATATATATATAGGGCTGGTGAGATGGCTCAGCGGGTAAGAGCACCCGACTGCTCTTCCGAAGGTGATAAGTTCAAATCCCAGCAACCACATGGTGGCTCACAACCATCCGTAACAAGATCTGGCTCCCTCTTCTGGAGTGTCTGAAGACAGCTACAGTGTACTTACATATAATAAATAAAATCTTTAAAAAAAAAATATATATATATATATATATATACACACATAATTCTCTTTTTTGTTGTTGTTTTACAGAGTTGTAAGAGTCCATCCAGGACCTTCCAGTCATGAATAATCTGATGGCTCCTGAATTAACCCGGAAAACAAACGTATCAAGTGCCATTTGAAGAGTGTGTCTATATATGTAAAACCTTTTCTCTACATATAAACTTTCCCATAAGAAGACATTCTGAATTTTGCAACTAATGAAGATTAAGCGTCAGATGGAACACCTTTACACAGTTGTGGTCAGGAGTCCATGGAGAACAGTCTGTCACTAATGTCAGATTTTCCTTACAGTGTTCATAAGCAAAAGCAAGTTTGCAGAAGAAAAAATTGCACAGATTAAACCTAAAGAATACCTCTCCAGTGTAAAGAAGGAACAGACTTTAAAACTCTAAATTGAAACTCAGTAACTTGTACTGTGGTTGGAGCAGGAGTGAGGGGACTGATCTGAAAAGGAACAGATTCCTTTGTGTCTTCAGCTATTTAATGTTTTTTATTTATTGTTTATATTTTTCTTTTCTGCATATATATGCTATTTTAAAATACTAATTGGAACTTTCAGTTACAAAATAAATATCTAGAAAAGCCTTTTTTGCTCCAAAGATGTGAACAGGCTTGCAGGTGAACAGGAAGATATCTTTTGGTAAAGCTTGGAGCCTGTCTTGGGAGATGGTACATCTTGGAGAACTCTGCTACACACTTGGGTGGCTGGTTTAAAGGCTTGCATCGGAGAGGGAGATTATTTAATAGACATAATTCTAAGATTGCTTTTTTCATTAAGATAGATGAGTACATGATAGAAGAGTACATGCAAAAGCAGAGAAACTAGAGAAAGGAGAAACAGAAGCCTGCAGCCTGAATATGTGTAAGTAAGAAGTAGGACCAAACTGAGGAAACTACTTGATCCATTTAAATAGCAGTTTATTCATACTCAGTGACCCACTGGCCTCCACCTCTGCTGAGGGAAGGGCTTTGCTCCAGTCTCTATGGCACTGAGGGTTGTTCCAGCCCGTGGAGAAGTCATTCTAGGGAGCCCTGTGTTCCTAGGGGCACAGGGCCAGGCTTTGAGACAGGAAGCTTCCGGCTGTGACCAGTGGGGGAAAGAGTGATTTTCTTGTTATTAAACTTTGACTGTTGTCTGCATGAGCTCTGGTCTGACTTTGCACGTTAGTGTGCCTTTCCCCTTATGCTACCTTTTTCAGCTGTACAGCAGAAACTTGCCTAGTTCAGAAAATGTGCCAGAGGGTGGCTTCAGAGGGAAGATGATCTTGTGTGATCATTCTCTGCATTTGAACTATTGAATAGAGAAATCCAGCTAGAGGAATTCTTACCGCCTTAAGTTACTTGAAATCTATGTGTTTGTAACCCTTTGTCTCTGGAATTGAATTGAAAAAAAAAACTGGAATCTCAGGCTGAGAATAACGAGGCTGAGTAAAAGCGAAGAGAACTGCCTTTCCATCATCACTTACTAACAGCTCTTTCTCCAAAGGATTGGCGTGGTTTCCCCCTAAGAACTTGAAACTGAGAGCGGACCCTGTGTATTTTTAGGCATTACCTTTCTTAGCCTACTGACGTCTTTTATAAAGGAGTTTTTTCACTATGCATTTGGTGGATCTTTATAAGCTATTGACCTAATTGGACTCTAGATCGGTTGTAACTAAAGGAGAAAAAAACAAACCAACAGAACCCAATCACAAAAATAAGCCAATAATAAAAAAAAAGAACTTGGTTTCAAATTCCTCAGTACTTTTAAAGTGAAATACTACATTGAAAAAAGTATGTATGCAGCAGTGGAACATGGGCCTGTGCTTTGCAGCGATTCCAACATCCTCTGCCTGTCCTGGAAAGGGCGTGTTCCCAAGAGTGAGAAAGAGAAGCCTGTGTGCAGAAGGCGTTACTATGAAGAAGGATGGTTGGCCACAGGCAATGGGCGAGGTGTGGTGGGCGTGACTTTCACCTCCAGTCACTGTCGCAGAGATAGGAGTACGCCACAGAGAATAAACTTCAACCTTCGAGGCCACAACAGTGAGGTGAGCTCTGATCTGTTTGCATTTTCTGTGGTAACTTCTAGTGTTCTTCTTGAGCTTCCTCCCTGGCCCCAAACTTTATTGCAGTTTCTTAGACTTGGTGGTAGTGAGACTTGGTACTGTAAATTCTGTCTCCTGTGTGCTGCCAAGAAAGATATTAAGGTGAGCACAGTTCATAGTGCCCTGTCCTTTCATAAGTGAGTCACTCGTCCCCTCTTTCCGTTTTCTTCTTCCCTGAGAGTTGCTGCTGCTTCACTGAAGGGAACAGCTGTTGGGGAATGCCCAGTGTGGGGTAAGTGCAGGGCTTTCTGATTAGGGTGAGAATCACATTAGATAACCCTAGCCTGCTTTGTAGTTTTCTGGTTTGCGTGATGAAGAAATGTATGCTCTATTCCATCCTTATGGCACAGTGTGAAAATCAGAGTGGTGTTGCCTTCTTCACCTCAGTGCTCAGCCAGTGTGTTTCTGGGCTGATAGCTGAACACCTAGCCTGTATCTTGGAGGTAAAAGAATTCATTAATTTGTCCTGATCCATGATGTTCTCACAGTGTGTAGGCTCTATTGTAAGGTTTGTATGCTCTATACAAAACCTATACACAGCTTCCTCTGGATTCTAAAGCCCCATTCTGTGTGAAGTTTATTGTACTAGTTGTTGAGGAATGCTTAAGTGCTAACTGCTGTGTTTAAAAGAAGACTGTGGCTGATAGTTTCTTGCTGAGTGTTTATTTGTATAACATCATGAGCATATGCTTCACTGTTCAGTAGCTTATTTGAGTATATCTTATGAGGAATCTGTGATGATTTCAGGTATCTTAAAATGTCATTAGATGGTTATGGAAAAGCAATATTTTTGATATATGTGTCTTAATCCATTTAAGCCACTATAACTAAATGCCATAGATTTGGTAGTTTATGAACAATGCAGACTTGTTTCCCACAGTTCTGGAGGTTGGTCTGAAGTCTGGGTTGCCAGTTTATAGATAGGGTTCTGTGAAGACATGTACACTGATGATTATTGGGAACAGGTTGAGAAGTCCTCTGGAATCTCCTGTGAGAATACCAATCCCATTCATGAGGCCTCTGCTCCCATGACTTAATCCTTTTATTAAAAGCCATGTCTTTAGATTATGTTTCAACTTAGTAGTTTAGGGAGGACCTCAGCATTCATATTTAGCAATATAACTTATTGTCTTACATGTAAACTCCCACCTAATCAATTATGGAATATTCCAGTACTTACAGCTACCTGTGGTTTCCTTCTCAGACTTTACACTCATCTTAGTCCATTCTTGCTGCTGTAATAAAATATCTTATATCAGGTAGTTTATAAATAACATAAATTTATTGTTCATAATTATGAAAACTTAGATTCCCAGATCATGGCTTTAGCAGGCTCACTGTACGTGCCTGAGAGCTTACTCTCCACTTCATAGATGCCCCTTGGTGTACTGTCCATCAGGTCTTTGATGGAGGTGCTACTGTACTTGAATAAGGCGTACCCTTACTGAAGGCCAGCCCATGTTCTTCCTTATGTGTTCTGTCAAACTTTGTTTTACTCACTATAATCTCTGAGGTCATCCCTGTTGTATACGTTGTTAGACTGTTCTTTAAACTGGTGTTATTTTCCATAGATATAAGTACACACTTTGTCCATTCTGTTGATGAACATTTGAATTTTGTATTTCTTCCAGTTTTTGGCTCTTATAACTGCTGTGAACATTCATGTACAGTGCATAACTTTTGGTAGAACTGTGCACTCACAAAGTGGAATTTCTGAGTCATAGCATTGGCATGTGTTTAAAAGTAGAAATTGCAAAATAGTTTTCCAACGTGGTTAATACCATTTTACACTCCACTATCAAAATAGGAAAATTTCAGTTGTAAAGCCAGGTTGAGATTCTGCTTCTCATTGTGAGTTCAATTTACTTAAAACTTCCTTGTGAGTTTGAACTTTTCTTACTAAAAATACAATTTCAGGAATTTTATATATGTGTGTGTGTATAATATTTTTATTAATTCTTAGAAATTTTATACAATGTACTTTGAATAATTATATTTTACAGATACTTTCAAACTTACTGCAGTGGGGACACAAAATAAATATCTCACAAAAGCATAATTTGGTTACTGTTTTAAAAGATATGTAATAAGATTGGTATGAATCTCCACACAGTGTAGTCTGCTCACACAGATCTCTCAGTCTGGGTAACATGGTATACTTATGCAGGTTGTTGGGGTTGTAGGACAAGGCTTTTGGGTCCTGTACTGGCTCAAGCTAGAGTCATCAGAGAGGAAGGAGCCTCAGTTGAGAAAATGCCTCTTTGAGACCCAGCCTTGTAGGACTGAGCAACTACTAATTTCTAGGTTTAATATAGAAGCTTGCACAATTTTTTTTTTTTTAAAAAAAAAGGTGTCAAACCAGCCTCCTCTCGGATCAGTATGTAGAACGTTCAGCTCTTCCAACAACATGTCCACCTTTATGCTGTCATGCTTCCCACCATAATGATAATGGACTAAACCTCTGAAACTGTAAGCTAGCCCTAATTAAATGTTTTTCTTTATCAGAATTTTGTCAAAAATTTTGTTTACTAAAAGATGTCCTAACTGAAAAGAAGTTGGGGATGCCTGATATCCCTTGGCTTAGTGTTGATAAAGGAAAATTTCCAGGAAATTGCAGTGCTAGAATATGCTTTGTAAAACCTAGTCCTCCACAATGGGAAGGCCCAGAAGATGAGCCCTTCATGAATCCTATAAGAGACAAACTGGTGAGAGGGGCACCAACACATGGGAAGAGCTTTGTTGTTGTCCTTTTCCTTGTGCCAGGCCGTAGGGTTGGGGATGCTGCTGCTCAGTTGGATCAGTTACATGCAGTAATTGGGGTAGCAGGGGCCAGGTGGCAGCGCAGAATCCACAGAGGCAAGGGGATCGAAGTTACTATAATGGGCAGTATAGACAAAGCAATGTTCATAATGGCCTAACCCATAATGGTCAACACAGGCAAAGGGAATTTATTGTGGTATGACTCGTATGGACCTTTGGTTCTGGCTAACCAGTCGTGGAGTTTCCACACATGAGATAGATGAGAAGCCTACTGCATTTTTTGTTTGATCTGTATAAGCATAAAATTTCTCTAACAATTGAAAAAAAGGCTACATTGGATCATGACAAAGGCAATCTTGGCCAGTGAATTAATTTCCAGACTTGAGCCAATATGCAGACCCAGAATCCTTGGAATAAAGGGGCTGCCAAGTTCCCCTGGGGAAGAATCTTGACAACACCTAGTTCTACTGTTAGCCTTTCTCCAGAGGGATCTCCAGCTTTTCACAGGGATAACTGTACCACTAGGGGAAAGGAGATAATCAGACTTCCTAGTATCTATTGGATACTGGTTCTGAATAGATGCTGATTCTAGGAGATTCTAAGAAACATTGTGGTCCTCCAGTTAAAGTAGAGGCTTATGGAGATCAGATGATTAACAGAGTTTATCTGATGTTCAACTCAGAGTAGGTCCCCCAACTCATCCTGTTGTTATTTCCCCATTTCCAGAATGTATAATTGGGATAGATATACTTAGAAGTTAGCAGAATTCTCATATTGGTTCCCTGACCTGTGGAGTGAGGGCTAATATGGTTTGAAAGGCTAAATGGAAGCCTTTAGAGTTGCCTCTGCCAAGGAAAATAGTGGATCAAAACCAGTATTGTATCCCTGGAGGAACTGCAGAAATCAGTGCCACCATCAAGAACTTGAAAGATGCAGGGGTGGTGGTTCCTACCACATCTCTTTAACTCTCCTATCCTGCCAGTGCAGATGGGTTGTAGAGAATGACAGTTGACTATTGAAAACTAAATCAGGTAGTAACACTAATTGCAGCTGCTGTACCAGATGGAGAGTCCTTATACTTGAGCAAACTAACACATTTCCTGGTATGCAGCTATTGATTTAGCAAAAGCCTTTTTTGCAGTACCTGTCCATAAGGGCCACCAGAAACAATTTGCTTTCAGCTGGCAGGGCCACCAGTATACTTTTATAATTTTACCTTCCAGATATATTAACTCACCTGCCTTGTGAGTTAATACCTTAGTTAGAAGGGCTTACACTTCCACACTGCTGCTCACCACTGAAGGAAATCAGGACAGGAACTCAAAACAGGGCAGGAACCTGGAGGCAGGAGCTGATGCAGAGGCCATAGAGAAGTGGTCCTTACTGACTTGCTTCTCAGGGCTTGCTCAGTCTGCTTTCTTACAGAACCCAGAACTATCAACCCAAGATCCCACAAATCACTAGTTGAGAAAATGCCTTACAGATGGATCATGTGGTCCAAGTGGTAGATGAGACTGCAAAGCAGCCTTCCCCTGTGGAAGAGCCTTCCCCTGTGCTTTTGAGGGTTTAGAAAGTATACGTTTCCAGAGGAAGTCCATGGTAGGGAATACTTAGATTTCCCAAGAGTTATTAAGGTATAAAAAATCATTTGTACTTACTTCCTTTTTAAAACTACTGCACAGTGTGTATCACAATTCCAGAAAGAACAGGAATGTCTGAATGATGAGAACAATCTTTTAAATTGAGTTTTATGGCTCTGTCATGCTCTGGTGGTGAAGATTCAAACCAGACATCTGTTCTATATATTGGGCACAAGGATGACAGAAGATCTGAAAACACTTTGTTGTTGATTTGTTTCAAAACATGGTTTCTTTGTGTAGCCTTGGCTGTCTTGGAACTTGTTCTGTACACCTCAAACTCACGATTTTTTTTTTTAGCTGTTAGATTAGCATACACACAAGGTGAAGGGTTTTACTATGGCACTGAGAACTTTTAGAAGCATTTTGCAGTATTTAATATTTAGTAATGTATACACTAATTTAACTAAGCAACTCCATTCCGTACTGAAACCAGCAAAGCTCACAGAGCTTTTGTCTCTTAGAGGTTCTTGATAGTTAGTGATGCTCTTCCCACTGTTCTCTTGGTTCAGGGATCAAAAGCACTCACTGCACCACCGCTGACCTGTGCGCCCTGGGACCCACAGTGGAAGGAGGGGGAGCACTGCTCCCAGAAGGTGTCCACTGAAGCACATGCTCCTACATGTACATGTATGATAATATATCTTCAAACACTGCCACAGTTAACTCTACCGCCTTCCTTTATAAGGTTATGCCTGAAGACGTGTGATAGCTGTTGTACTGAGCTGATCACTATCGAGTACCTATGTCTTCAGAGAAGCTTTCTGGGCAAGTCAGAGAATGAGTTATATACCTTGAGCTGATTTTAATGGCTGAACTATTTAAAGGTCCATGCTGAGTTGGACCCTGCGGGGCTTTGGCTAGACAGTCATGAAACAGGAACTGTTTGGGTCTAGATGACTTGGGTATCACAATGGCTACCATTCAGGTGGGTATAATGTGGCTGATGACAGTTGACCGATATGCCCATAGTTCTTTGTGTGTTCTATGTTCATTACTTTTTAACGCTTATAACAACTCCCTATGACTTAGTATTTACGTTCCTATACAGTCTAAGGTCGTGCAGCTCAGAGATTAGACATCTTCCTTAAGGCCACAGGGCTAGATGATAGCAGACTTGGGATTTGAATTTATTTCTGTGTTTTTCCTGCTATATGACACTGTTCCCATAAGGTAGAATGAGATACTGTGGTGAGCAGAGAGATAGTGATGGTTGTAAACGGCAGTAACAAGGGCCTTGGATGGTTAAGTGAATGCTGGAGAGTAGGGAGGGCAAGGCTGGTGTCAAGTGGGCCAGGCATACACAGCTAAAGAGCAGTAGGAGCAGTTGTTTGTGGGAGGGAAAAAGTCATCATTTTCAGAGAAAAAAGGTTCAGAAAGTAGATGTGAATACAAAAATTAGTATTCTGTTTAGTGCATTTATCTTCAGAATGATCTCATCTGTTACGTGTGGTTCAAGTGTCCTGACTTTGTCCCTGGAGCCCTCCACCTGGGAATCATTTGTGTATTTCAATTAGAGTTGCCCAGTGGCCTGCTGCTCTCTGATTTCCAGAGTTTCCTTTTGTAACCATACTCATGGGTGTTCCCTTTGTTTCTAACTTCTTTTGGAGCCAAGTGTCTTTTACTTTCTAGTATTTTGAAAATAGTAAAATTTAAGATTTTGTATTACTGAACTGTTTGAATTCTCTGTGTGTTTGCATGTGTTATCTATGTGTAGAAGCAAGAGGTTACTCCCAAGTTTCATCCTTAGGGAGCTGTCCACCTTCGTTTTAGAGACAGGGTCTCACATACTAGATTAGGCTGGCTGGCCAGCAAGCCCCAGGAATCCTATGCTTGTACTTCTCCAGTGCAGGGGTTATATCACACCTCACTTTCTCCCTTCCCTTCCCTTCCCTTCCCATCCCATCCCATCCCATCCCATCCCATCCCATGGGTTCTCAGATGCACTGTCAGCCTGTGATAGGGAGTAGGGACTGGAGACCTCAGCATCAGCGGTGACAGTGAAAGAAGCCATCTGCAGAGGACAACCAACCAAAGGACAGCCCGCTGATGTGCGCACAGTGGGAGGGAGAGGACGGCCCTGTGAGAATGACCTGACAAAGGAGTTGGGCCTTTCTCAGGTCACTAGCTAACTCTAATTCTTGGAGTCTGTTTGTCCTTGTTTATAAACTGTTTCTACAGATAGCTTTGTGTCCCTGGTGCATTTCTTTGCTCTGGGACACAAGAACCTGGAGATATGGGTGAGTTTCCCCAACGCTCTGGTTTGTGGCTGCGACAATTCTTAGGGTTTTCTTCATTTGCATTTTGCATTTCCTTGGGTGGCTAGAAAGTGGAGCTAGTGAGGTGCTCTGGTGAGTGCTTATGGAGGAGAGGAGTGTGAGCTGAGAGGACTACAACAGCTGGGAGTTGGGGGGTGGCTGAGGGCTACAGGGTCCCCTGAGAAGGGCTAGACTGCTGTCAGTAGTTCCACCCTCAGTTTGGGGTTCTGAGGATATCTGGGACCAGGTGCATGTTGCTTTCTTACCTGTAAGGCACTCACTCCTGAGTATGTATTGTAGGAAGCTTGTGCAACTGCTTACTTCTCGAGACAGCAGAACCTGACCTGCGGCCTCCAGTGTACATAGAACTGTTAGTACACATTTCAGTGGGGAGCCCTTTAGGACTACATGCCAAAATGGATCCTTAGTCCACTTGGTGGTGGTGTCATATTTTATGAGGTGGTGGTGGTGGTTTTGTTTTATTCTATTTTTAGTCCAGAAGTCAAAGCTGCCGGGGGATGAGCAGAGGATGGGCAGGTCTAAGGGAGGCTGTGAAAATTCACTGTGCCATAGTATAGTATTTCCAGTAGAGTTTACCCACACACTTGACTCTGAGCTTCTAAACCAAACATCTGTGCTTTGCCTCAGACAGCACTGCTGTGTGTGCCTGTTGTACCTTCCGGCACCTAGGTCTGGTTTCCCTTCCTCGTGGGTGCTGTTTTAGGGATCACCTAGTGGCATATGTTGTTTTTCCACTTGGCCTAGTTAGGCTTGTATTTTCTCTTCTAAAATACAAGAGAAACTCTGTCTTAGAGACCTCTCTTTATCCTGAAGTGCTTCCAGTTCAGGGTATCCTCTTTTCTCCCTTGTAATGCACTTATCTAACAATGCATAAACTGTTAAATTCATTCCCTCCTTCCCTCCCTCTCTTCCTCCCTCTTTCCCTTAACAGGATCTCTCTACATAGCCCTATCTGTCCTGGAACTCATGTACACCAAGCTGGGCTGGAACCCCCAGAGATCCTACTGCCTCTGCCTCCCCAGTGCTGGGATTAAAAGCGTGTGCCACCACTGCAGCCCTGCAACAGGTTGAATTCTTTGGATTACAAAAATAGGGTTTTTTTTCCCCCTACTTCATTATTGTTATAGTTTGTTTATTTTGCTAAAAATATGACAAGCATAATAACCAAAAGCAGCTCATGGAGAAAAGGGTTTACTTGGCTTATATTTCTGGGTCACAGTGCATCATGGAGGTGAGTCAGGGCAGGAACCTAAAGGCAGGAACTGAAGCTGAGTCCACACAGGAACTCTTGCTTACTTCTTTGCTTCCCCTGGTTTGTTCAGCTATTTTCCCTCTAGAGTCCAGGCCCATCAGCTCAGGGGTGGTACAAGCCATAGTGATTTGGGCCTTTCTCTATCAGCAGTCAAGAAGATGTCCCCTAGACACGCCCATAGACCAGGCTGTTGGAAGCATTTCCTTAAGTGAGATCTTATCCCAGATATGTACAGGTTTGTGTCAAGTTGACAAAATGACGACAGGTCCCCAGAAAGCTGAATTCACATGTCTACCATGAAAAAAGAAAAGACAGCAACCAGAAACCTATGATGAAGTTGAAAGTACAGTCAAAGCAGCCAGCTTTCTGTCTTTGGGTGACTTAGTCGCCCTTTGCCTGTGCACCTAACACTGCCCTCTCCTCCTCTGACTTTCACACTACAGCCACACTTACCTGAGTTTGCTTCTTGTTATCTGATCTGCATATTAGAGATTACCATCTAGGAAGTTAGGATTTGAATTTGTGAGATAATTGGGAATACATATCTTTTCTTTAACCTTTTTCTGTTTCTTGGTCTATTATATTTCCTTAGGCTAGTCACTCCTTTGCGATTCTTGTTGATATACATCAGCAGATGAATGCATAAGAAAAATGTGGAACATATACAAAGTGAAAAATGATTCAGCTGTAAAGAAAAACGAAATTTTCAGAAAAATGAAAATTTCAGAAAAATGAATGGGCTTAGAAGTATGTTAATAGAAATGACCCAGTCTCAAAGAAAAAGAAACCATCTGTTTTCTCCCGTTCGGACCCTGAGCTTGTAAGGGATGTCTCTCTTTAAGAGCAAAGTTGTTTGTTTTTCCTTTTCTTTTCAAATATCCAGCTCCCCCCTTTTTTCTACCTTATGAGTTACAGTTCCTGTTCTGCTGCTCAGGCCGACCTCTAACTCTGAAGCCTCCTGGCTCAAGTCTTCCAAGTCGTCAGCATTACAGGTGTGGACCATTGCGCTTGGCCTCCGCATCTGTGTGCATTTAGGAATTTTGGTTACTTTATCTTGTTTATATTTTATTTTAATTAATTTATTAACTTTTGGAGCCAGAGACCACTGTATGATATCTCAGATGTCTAAACTTTTATTTATAAGTTGTTTATAGCTAGGTATGGCTATAAAATACACTTGTAATATGAGCATTCAGGAGGAAGAGGCAAAAATCTGAGTTTGAGGTCAGCCTGGATTACATAAGACCCTGCCTCAAAAATAACATTAGTCTTTGTGTACTGGGGACTTTGTGCATTAGTCCTTAATCTTTGGCATATATAACAAGTATTTCTCTTAATATTTTGTATAATTTTGACTTTACTTACTGCATCATCTGCTATAAAATGCATATTAATTTTTTTTTTTTTTTACATTGTCAAATGTGGTAGGCTTTATTGCCCAATTTTGATTCAGAGTTGGAAAGTCCTGCTTTAGTCTTTGGTCATCCTACCCTGAATGCATATGGTCTCATTTGCTCTTGGAAGCTAAGCAGAATTGGGCCTGATTAGTATGTGGCTGGGATAAAGTCTATTTTAAATGTGTGTTATAGAAGAATTTATGCATATTTACTTGTAGCTTATAAGTAGACTCAAGAGTACTGCTGGTAAGAAAGTCAACATATACTTTGTACTCATTAGAGAGTCTTGTATCTATGGCTTCCTTATAGCAAGTACAAATTAAGCATGCTCAGACATGCCAGGCAACCTGTCTTAAAACTCTTCCATACATAGTCGAACTAAAGAACAGAGAGATTACCATTTAGGTCCTTGGAATTTTAATTAGTGAGATAATTGTGAATATACATCTTTTAAAATTTTCATTAGTTTCTCAGTGTAGCCCATAAGGCTGGTCACTCATTTTGAGAGTCTTGACAGTTGATTTGGTCACTTCTTGAGTCCACTATTTTGTTTTGTTTTTGTTTTTTGTTTTGTTTTTGTTTTTTGTTTTGTTTTGAGACAGGGTTTCTCTGTGTAGCCCTGGCTGTCCTGGAACTCACTTTGTAGACCAGGCTGGCCTCGAACTCAGAAATCTGCCTGCCTCTGCCTCCCGAGTGCTGGGATTAAAGGTGTGCGCCACCACGCCTGGCGAGTCCAATATTTTGAATAGATTCCAATACAAGGCTTCTTAGTGTTATAGAGTTTCATTTTATTGCAGACCTATTATTTGAAGTGAGAGATTATATGTTATAAACCTTAGCTTGTTCTCTGTAATTCATATTAAGGAGACAATACAGTAATGAGAAATAGACCCTTAAATACAAATATGTTTTGCTGTTAGAGATTGTGTGAAAGACGGTCTCTACCCTACCTCCCATTAATGTGTTATCTAGAGGGAGGGAAGGAGAGAGTGACCCTCTGCAACTGAAATTGAAGATAATATTGAGTCACTTATTTGCAGTTTTAGAAGATGCACAATTTGCTGGGTGTGGTATCCCACATCTTTAATCCTAGCACTTGGGAGGTAGAGGCAAGCAGGTCTCTTAGTTCAAAGCCAGCCTGGCCTATATAGAGAGCTCCAAGATAGCCAGATAGCTATACAGAGACTCTTGTCTGTCTGTCTGTCTGTCTGTCTGTCATTCCCATTATGGTCAGGGAACCAGTAGGAAGAGAGTTTTGTTTTATTGCAGTTCTTAGAGGTACTGGACTGGTGACTTTATGTCACCTCCTTTCTGAGTTAATTTTTTAATCTTTTAATCATTAATCTTTTAATGAGATGTGTTTAAGAACTTTACCAACTTTCAGGTTCTGTATTACAGTGTCTTCTACTTCCTGATTACAATTCCTAGAAAAGTTAGACTATTGGCTGTTTATTTTTTTTCCTTTAAAATTAAATATATTTGTGAATATTCTTGGTCTTCAGAGTCTCTATAGGGTATGTTTGATACAGAATGGATTAGCTAAAATTGAGGATTGCTTCATATGGATCTGTGCCTGCAACTTGAAAGACATGTTTAAAATATTCAATGTCTTCACACATTATTCTTGTGCCATTGTAATATCTTTGCCAAGTTAATGTTTAGCTTCTATCATGTCTACTAGTTTATGTCTGAAGAATGGACAATCTAATTATTAAAAATCCATTCTCAACTTGGAGGACCTTTACTGGGAACACTAGAGACTTGTTAACCGTTAACTTATTTTCTTCTTGGGGAAAAAAGAACCATTTTAATTTTTAAATATATGGTCCAAGGCTGGGCATATGGTGTTGTGCACCTGTAAACTCAGGACTTGGGAGGAGTTTACAGAAAGATGTAGGCCCACCTGATCTACACAAGATCCCTTCTCAATACTCTCCTTTCTCCTCAAACAAAAAATAAACAAATGAGGAGGGGGGAGGTAGTTTAGAGCCAGATGCCTGTTGAAGCAGCCCCCATCTTTGTAAGTTCCTGTGGTGCTGTAGTAGTCAGCTGGCAGCAGAGATTGGCTTAATCAGGAAGGAAAGGCCAGTACCTTAAGTAATGTGAAATGCATTAAAATTGCAAGGATTAATAACTTCTATTAACAGAAAGTTTCTTTTCTGCAATAGTTTTATGCTTAGAAAGTTGATTTTTTTCATGTTTTTTCTAATAAATGCATTATGATTGTTTTAACATTACATTTTTAATTTTAAAAGTTTTGAGATTTTTATGAGTATCATGTGCATATTACTACTATTATTGAAATAAAATTGTGTATGTAAATATTTTGATCCAAAACAATTTACAACTTGTTTAAAAGAATAACTTCTTATATGTTAACATTCCCCTACCTGCCCTGGTGTTGAGGTGAAGAAGGTGAACACAGATTTTGTTAATTATAATGTATGCTATTACAAGTACAGACAACCACTCAGATTGGTTCAGACAACTCATAAAAAGAATAATTGGCTCATGGAAGTGTTTACAAACACCCAAGGATGTCAGGTTTGAGACAACAGGACGTGGTATCTCTCTTGCTGTCTTCTGCACGGTAGCTTTTTTCTTAGGCTGACTCAGTGTCATTGCACGTGGGCAGCAGCCTCCTGGTTTGTTTGTGTGTTAGCTTTTCAAGACTGAGCTTCTCTGTGTAACCCTTGCTGTCCTGGAATTCACTCTGTAGACCATTCTGGCCTCAAACTCACAGAGTTCCATCTGCCTCTGCCTCCCAAGTGCTGGGATTATAGGCATGTGTCACTACTGCCAGGCTTCCTCATTGGCTACTTAAAAATTAAAACATAAAAGCCAACTGTATTTTCCCCAATAAAAGTATTGGGCTTGAGTCGTATTATGTTGTTTGTCATGGGACCAGACATGAACTATTTGATGATCCCAGGAAGGCAGTGCTCTAATTGGTCAGGGTGGTAGATAGCTTGAATTGTTCCTCTGAAAGCACATAAACCAAGAATACGGGATAATGGTTTCCTGCAGGCCTGTCAAGAATCTGCATTAGAATCAAGGAATGATTAGAGTGGGTGTCAAGAATAGTATTTGTTTGCCTATGCCTTTATGTAGTCCACAACCTAGTAGAGGAAGACAAAATTTAGACAGCAGTAACAACAGAGTTGTTGCTGATTTAGGTGGACTGAAATGCAAATCAGACTTGGAAATGAAATGAATGACATTCAGAAATGGACACTTAAAAAGCATAGGCTTAAAGGTAGCATGGTTGGTAAATATGGCATTGTGGTTAATCTTCCTAATGTTCTCATGGACATTCTCATGCAGCACACTTTGAAGCAGATGTTTGAGTAGCATACCTGCTGGTTTTCTTTGGGTTATTCTACATAGCTACAAGGGCACTGGCTGGAGTGTAAACTGCTCCACAACAGAGTAGTTAACCATTTTCTCCCTGTCCTGTATGTATAAGGGGCTAGCTCATTTTTGTGACACTGTCCAACCACATTAAGTTATACCTTGTAGGGAGCAATGATGCTTGTAGGCTGGAAGATGAGCTTGATCAGGGACCCTCAGCATTATGCTGTGGTAGAGCCATGACCATAGAAGGACTTGGTGGGATTCAGAGTCAGAGGTGAGGACAATCTTTGGGAATCAACACTGAACATTGTCCAAACAGTCCAGCTTTCCCATGAAGGCCTTGATTTTAACAGTTTCTCTTCTGGGTCGGAGGAGTATTACCTCACTTGGATGCAAACTCCACCCATATGCATGCCATGTGAATACTCTTCTTTTGCTGTTTTCTTATTGGGCAGGCATTCCCCTGTGTAAGACCAGGTTCCTAGAGAGTCATGGAACTCAAGTGGACATATTGACTATGCTCAGGTATAATATTGTGTCCCTTGAGACTCATGGCAGTCAAGGTGCACTAATATAGTATCTTAGTAATTTTAGGTGCTTATTCTGAGATCAGGATATAGCTCTCAGCTATTTCTCCAGCACTAAGGTGCCATGCCATGTTTCCCACCATGATGGTAATGGACTAAGCCTCAGGAACTGTAAACAAGTCCCGGTTAAACACTTTCCTTCATCAGAATTGCTTTGGTCATGATGTCTTTTTTTGCAGCAGTAGAACAGTGACTAAGGTAATGACCCATTATGTGATATCATCACTAAATAGGTAAGGTCCAGGCAGTACATTTTGTTGTACTAATGAGCTGACTTTTCCATCATGTACTGTCACATTGGCTGGCTGCCATCGCTGTGAACCATTACTTGTCTGCTGATAGATTTGGAATGTCCCTAATAGGTGTGCTCAGCAGACTGCAGGTGTTCTTTCACCACACCCCTCTTCCCCCCTCCCTTTTTTGAGTCATAGGTCATGGACTGAAGACTGGTCTTGAATATGCTATGTAATTTAGGTTGGCTGTGTGCTGATCCTTTTGCCTAAGCCTCTCAAGTTCTGGGATTACAGGCAGGAGGCACTATTCGTGCCTTCCCCCATTTCTTTAAAAGAGAAAGCTTGCAGAGATATTGTTGATGTGTGGAAAAGGATAAAATACTTGACTTCAAAATATTCATTATAAAGTGATGAATTTCCTCACAGTGAAATAGGTAATTGAGAAGAGGTGTGTATTCAAAGTGTTTAAGATGCAGTGGTGTGAAGGATGTGAGGGAATTCTCTAGGGAATGATTCAGACTCTCTGTGTTACACGCGGGGATCTAAAGGGGAGAGAGAAGTTGTGAAGAAGTTTGTATTCGTATCAGTGCAGTAGGGAAGAAAGAGAAGAGAGAGTATTCTTCCTGGTATACCTGGAATGCCAAGTAAAGGATTATCTTCCCTAGATGATGGGAAGCAGCTTAAAGAGGGGGTGCCACCCATTGCTACCCTGTCCAGAACTCTGGCTAGATGTAGTGTGGGTTGTGGGTTGTGGATTGAAGAAGGGGGATTGTGAGCTGAGACTTAGGATGAAAGGCTTTTGTAAGAATCTAGGCAGAATGAGTGTCTTCTGACAATGAGAATGAAGAGGGTGAGTTTGAGAAATGCACTGTAGGTAAAGCAAGTGGGTTGTAAACTGGTTAGGCATATATGGCAAATAAAAAAGGTTGGGTCAGAGTGCCCCATAACTTTATGAGAGGGCACCATTTACTTATCTATAGGACATTGACCATTTGGAATATGCTGTATTTGATGATCTGGTGGGATTACCTATTAAAAATTAAAGTTCAAGTTTCTGTATGCAGGGGCTGGAGGGGTGGTTTGCTCAGTGGTTGAGGACACTTGCTGCTCCTCTTGTGGAAGCCCACAATTCAGTTCCACAGCACCATCTAGCTCAAGCCACCTATATAACTCAGACTCCAGAGAAAGCCAGCATTGCTGGCTTCATTGTGCACCTTTCTGCACTCACATGTACCCCCAACACCATGCACATAATTAAAAAGAAATCTGAAAATCACACATGCAGTCTTGTGAATGAATTTTAAGAACAGTGGATGACTGAGAAGACAGACACAGGTGATGACATAGTGTCAGGTCTTACAGGCACTGTAGAGATGGCACAAGAGGGTCTGTGGACTGATGAGATCATGATTGCTGTGGTAGTTGAATGGGTATGTAACTAGCTGAAAGTTACACTTTAGTGTGTCCATTTTGTTATGCACAAATTATAATCTGGTAGAAAAAAATTAAAACTTTTAAGAGGGAGGCCAAGCCAGAGGTAAGTAAGTAAACATGCAGGGGTTCGTTAAGGCTGTGGCTGAAGTTCTCCAAGTAGATGAGTTAAAGCCACATATTGAAATGGGAAGAGGCCCAAAGAGAGAAAGTGGGTTGTACCCTTTAGACTGGGGAAAAAAAGGACTCCAGTGAACTTAGACCCACCCAAGCCTGATACCAGAAGGAAGGCTAGAGACCATCCAAGGGAGGGAGAGGCATGTGTAGAGGACAGGCCTTCTTTTGCTTCTGAGGCCCCACAATAGGAACTGTTGCTTTCAGTAGTTTGAAAGTCATTGTTTTTCAGTGAATCTGCAGTTGAAGATGGAGTATGAGTGTCAGTCCTGACTATGAGGAAGCCTGATGCAGACCACTGCTTCCTAGGTGTGGACCACAAGTATTAGACTAGTAGATAGCTGTTTGGAAAACTCAGTGAAGTTCTTAACAATTTCTTGGTCCTTTTTATCTGTTAAGGGCTAGGGAATTTTAATATCAAGGATGACTGTAGATGGAGGCCATTGATGGGCAAGGGATGATGAGAAACCAGAACAGGATTCTCACCTTTTCTCTGTCGGGTGGAGGGTGTGACATTAGGTTGGGGTGGCTGTAGATAGGACTAGCTCATGGGAAGATGGTGAAAGGAGTCACAGCAGAGAAGCTGGTTTAAGGAGCTTTTAGAAAACTTCTGAAATTGCTCCTTAGGAAACAGGAAAAAGAACTCTCAGGTTCTATTGTGATGAAACATCATGACTAAAGAAGCACCATGGGGAGGAAAAGGTTTCATTTAGCATACTCTATTCATATCTGCTCATCATCAAAGGAAGTCAGGGCAAGACTGATGTGGTGGTGGAGGCATGTATCAGCAGCGGAGATGAATATCAACACACCTTGTAGTAGTGCCACTCCCTATGGCAAGTACACACATGAGTCTGTCGATGCCATACTTATTCACACCACCTCAGCCAGGTCTGTCACGAGCACACAGAATGGCTCGAACAGTTTAAAAAAACAAAACAAAACAAAACAAAAAAAAAAGAGCTATTATTTCTGTGCTGTGGGATGTTGGATCTTCTGGGCATTGTCCAGAGGTATGTAGTGTAGCCCATCACTAGAGTTAAGTTTGTTGACTTTGTGATGAAGTCAAAGTTTTTATTTACTTATTTTCTGGAATGCAACACAGGTTCTCCCCAGTCACACTTCCTATCTCCTGAGTCAAGATTTTGTTTGTCTAGAAATGAGAGCCTTTTCCTAGAACATGCTTTCTTGAATGAACACAGGACAGGATCATCCACTGCTGTTATGGAGGGCAGGGATATGCAGAGGCCTGTCAGATACTCAGCTTTTGGCCAATACCATTTGTTGGAGGTCTGTCTTCTACGAAGCATTTTGAGGAATAAATGTTGGCTTCTGTGGGAAGAACATTCTGAGAAGATTGCCTTTCCAGGTGTCAGCACTGTCTGTGATGTACCTTGTAGGTCTTACATAAAGTGCCCAGGGTAAGCCAGCGGGCCCACAGATGCCAGCAGTTCCACTAGTTTAACAGAGAGAAGGCTATACCATCTGTCCTCATGTTCAGCTGGCAGAGCTACACCAAAGGTGTGATCCTGTGCCCAGAAAAGTCCCTCGGGAACTTAGAACTCGTGGTTGTGCTGGTTTCTCCTATTCTGTGGTTTGTTGATCAAAGCCAAGCAAAGTAGCTTTCACTTTCCACTAACTATGTGAGGACTCTCTAACCCCTTAATTGTGTTGCCTTAGCTCCTCAATCACTTACTGTAGTCAGAAAGCACAGCTTATGCTTCCTAAGAACTGGACTTTCAACCACTTAGGAAGTAGGACTGGGCATTCTACTTGACTTGACCTACTGTCCACTTCTGTGAAGGGAATCCTAATATTACTTGGATACATTGTGGATTAAATTGGAGAATTTCCATGAGGCTACACATCTTAAAAATACCACACAAGCTGGGTAGTGGTAACGCATATCTTTAGTCCCAGCAGAGGCAGGGGGTCTCTGAGCTCAAGGCCAGCCTAGTCTACAGAGTAAGTTCCAGGACAGCCAGAGCTACACAGAGAAACCCTGTCTCAAAACACCCATTTCCCCTCCAAAAAGAAAAAAACTACCGCACAAAAGTTGTTTTAGTCAGAACTTTCCCCAGGAGGGCCTGACTTAGCTTTTCAACCCTTCTCTTGCCGCTCAGAGGTCAGTTTCTCATACTTTTTTCTGTGGTCTGTGGAGGGATGTGTTTTGGGGGTGTGGAGGACACAGCATTTGGAGCTGAACACATGAGGTGTTCTTTTAAAAGCTGATGTACGTGTTAGGAGCTATTCTTAGAGGCAAATCTGACACTGTAGATTTAAGTGTGCCTTTTGAATGCAATGCTTCAAATCCCTCTACCCTTACCCACTAAAGCTCCCTTATTTAAGCAAACCTGTAAGTCCTGTGGCACACACACTCTACTTAGTAGATTTGGGGCATTTGGGGAGAACTTACAGAGTTATGCCTTGTTGTGAGCAGCTGGCACCTATTTTACAAAGAGAACTTCTTTGGTTTTAGTGTTACTGTGATTAACAAGAAATAAAGGAATTTGTTGTTGTTTATAGACAGTTAGGAAAGCAGATGCTTTCTATGAGTTAGTTGTACATGACACATCTGCTTTACCCTGATATAAAAAGGCCATGTAGAGAGCTGTTATTGGAATGCAGGAGTCACACTTGTAGGGCAATAAATACACAATTCATAGAAAACTCTAAAGTCCTCACTGAAACACAGACAACTTGGAGAAAATTATTTATTTCATGGTGTCATTGTGCTTTTTTTTCAGAAACAGTAACACTTTAGGATGGTAGTGCTCCTCAGTGGCACACCAGGAGACAATCACTGCCCATGAGGCTATTTGTAGGGGATATGAGAAAGTCAACAATTGGCTTGGTGAGACCCCAGGAGAAGCATAGTCTTGGTGTGAGCCATGAGGTTTTCTTCCCAAGTAGTTGCCAGCCCTGCTCATTACTCCTCTTCAATACAGTATTTTTGATGTTGAATAGGGAGAAAGAGGTGACATCAAAGAGTAACTTTGATTCTTTCCTTTATGTGGGTGTGTGTATCAGCCACCTTCTCTTCCCTTTTGACCTAGAAGAAAGTGAGACTTGTTCACAGTTGTGTGTATTGATGAAACCTGGTGGAAAGACCCCAACCACTGTTTTTTTTAAAGAAAGAATCTTTGGTAGTTGGTTTTTCATCCCTTCTTGGTTATATTCTCCAATGGAACTAACTAATGATTTCAAACTTGGAAGTTAAACATATTAAAATTACATGACTCTTCTTCCTTTCTCCAGTTAAGTAGGTCTTGACACACAAAAAGTTTACATTTTTTCTAATTACTTGATGTACTTTTTTTTTTTTTTCTGAGAACAGGGAGAATTTATTTCAGAGATGAAAGCATGGCTCAACAAATGCAGATCCATTAAAGTGTAATACACCACACAATAGAGAATTGCATTATTTTCTTAAAATGTCCAGAAATGGCTCTTTTTTAAAAAGTTTTTTTTTTAAGGTTTATTTATTTATTTATTTATTATATGTGTGTACACTGTAGCTGTCTTCAGACACTCCAGAAGAGGGCATCAGATTTTTGTTAGGGATGGTTGTGAGCCACCATGTGGTTGCTGGGATTTGAACTCAGGACCTCTGGAAGAGCAGTCAGTGCTCTTACCCGCTGAGCCATCTCACCAGCCCCTAAAAAAGTTTTTTTAATTGACTAATTTTTTAAATTATATTCAACACAATAAATATTTTTATACCAATCATAAAAATGATAGACATGTTATTAAATGAACATAAATAAAGTCTTTTTTGTTTGTTTGTTTTGTTTTTAGTAGAGCTTTAAAATCTTCGCTCTTACTGTGGTACAAACCCAAAATAAGAACAATTTTAAGACATTGGAGTTCATTGTAATCAGGCTGTACTTCAATGTCCCTCACATCACCAAAGGATTTTACCTCCATAGTAGCTAAGCTAAGAGCTGACAGTTCTGCTGCGGCAAGGAATGAATTGTAGGCACGATTATTTGGATACACAGTTCCTGCTCTGGTCATCGATGTACCTTTTTGTGGAGTAATATTAGACTTGCTGTTCCTCTTTTCACCTTTGGCTCATTAGAGCTGTGATTCTCCAGGCTTCTATCTTTTGGGTCTAGCCTTGGGGGACTAGATAGATTGTTGGGACCAGCTGGTCAGAATTGATTCTTTGATTTTGAAATATTAACTGAAGCTCCTGTACCCCCTCCCCCAGCACCTTTCCCCCTAAAGGGCAGGAGAGGATCCACCACAGCAACCCTTCCTGGTGGCATCCAGCACCAGTGCACCACTGTGTATAGTTTCTCCAGCTTTGCCTGTGCGTTCCTGTGCCTGCCTGTCCATCTTGGTGGGTCATCAGGGTGCAGAGCCTTGAAGCAGAATTCCAGGACTGATAGACCCTGAGCTCAACTTCTTTTTTTGTTTGTTTGTTTTGTTTTTCGAGACAGGGTTTCTCTGTGTAGCCCTGGCTGTCCTGGAACTCACTTTGTAGACCAGGCTGGCCTCGAACTCAGAAATTCGCCTGCCTCTGCCTGGGATTAAAGGTGTGCACCACCACGCCTGGCTTTTTTTTTTTTTTTTTTGACACTATTCTTAAGAGATGTTAACAAAGGTCTATCCACCTCAGATTCAGAATTGACAGTGGACCAAAGTAGGCAGACCACCAAAGTCCAATGTGAAGAGTGAGTGTGTTTAATGGGGGTTGCTTACAGGAGCAGAAAAGCTGCAAAGACAAGCTGGATCACCAAAGTCCACTCCAGCATGGTGGCAGCTCATTAGAACTGGAACCTAGACTACACTGCACAGCCTGTAGGCTGCTCAGCAGCTTGCAGAGTGGTTTTTCTTGGTTTGTTTTGGTAGCTCTGTTGGTCTGAGCCTCTTGCAGGCAGCTCTGCTGATTTCTTTTTTCTCCAGGCAGTTCAACTTGTCTGAAAGTATCTCTTGTCAGTCCTTAATTGCATTATGAGAGAGGAGCATCTGGTCAGTTTCAGGGACTTCCTGAAGCCATTCAGTTGTTTATTTCCTGATTCTTATAAACCTCCCTGCAAGATTCAATGTTTCACCTCTCTTTTAACATCTCAATTCTTAAGATTCACTCCAAAATAGAAGGTGTTAATTTGGGAGGAATTGCTACACAACATGTAAAAAAATACACTTTAAGAATCAGTTTTGAAGTTGACACTCATTCTCTTGAGTGATCTAGAAGATTGATGAAAAAGAACATCATTGGCAGGTAAATTTAGAGTTGGAAGCTGGGTGGTGGTGGCGCACGCCTTTAATCCCAGCACTTGGGAGGCAGAGGCAGGCGGATTTCTGAGTTCGAGGCCAGCCTGATCTACAGAGTGAGTTCCAGGACAGCCAAAGCTACAGAGAAACCCTGCCTCAAAAAAAAACAAAAACAAAAACAAAAAATTAGAGTTGGTGAAAATGTAGGTTCTGTAACAAAATGGGTGATTAACAGTAACCCAGAAACTAGGGTGAAAGGAGAACACGCCATTCCTTAATACTCATCTTTCAGTTATCTGTCACCTAGATGGTCAATACTGGAAGCGATGGGAGGTTATCAGAATAATCCTCTAAGTCCTGAGTAGGTGAAATGGCCCTTGGACAAGAACAGGTCCATTCAGTGAGGGGGCAGCACCAAGCTCTGTCCATTCCTGCCGTGGAGACAGTTGTCTTCAACAGAGGTTAGCCACTATGGCGTGTAATTATTAACAGTATGCTCAGGCCTAACACTTTGCTATTCGTTTTCTGTTCATCTTGGTCTTGTGTGTGTGTGTGTGTGTGTGTGTGTGTGTGTGTGTGTGTGTGTGTCTGTCTGTCTGTCTGTCTGTCTGTCTGTCTGTCTATCAACCCTGTCACATTCCTCCTTACCACTTCTTGTTACTCTTTGCCCCTTATTTTCCTCCTCCTTTTTTGTTAAACATTGTTTCTTAATAAGTTTTATGTTTGTTTAGCTTTTTAAAAAACAAACAAACAAACAAACAGTCTCTCATAGCCCAGGCTGGCCTTGAACTTGTAGTTAAAGATGACCTCTACTCTCAAAACTCCTGCCACTACTTTCAGAATGCTAGAATTATAGACAAGAGCCACCACATCCAACTTTCATAGATTTTTTTGAACTTCTAATTTTAAGTTCTATTTCTTTAACTTTTAAATTGGTTTGGATTTCCCACAATATGCTTAAGAGTTAATATTGCATTCTTTATAATGACATTTACTGTTGGGAGCATCACATGACACAGTGCACAGTGGAGCTCAAACAATAAGTCACTTGCCCTTTTAAGGGAATGAACTCAGTTTGTTAGGATTGATGGCAAGCGCCTTTACCCACAGTGTCATCTTGCTAGCCCTTGAATCTTTAAGAAGATTTTTAATTACACTTATTTGGAGGGATGTGTGGGTCTGGGTGCATGTGGGCACCCACGCACACAGATTTATGCACCATGGTGAGTCTATGGAGATCAGAGGACAACTTGTGGGGGTTGGCGTCTGTTCTCTCCTTCTACCATATTGTTCAGCCATGGGGATCATTAGGCTTGAAGGTATGCATATGCATCCATTGATCCATCTTACCAGCCCAACACAGAATTCCTGTGATGAAGTTAGGCCTTGTTACCATCTAGTTATATTATATCCCAGGCCTCATTAGGAGGTCCTGAGTTGGAGCTACTGGGAGAGCTTGTCTGTTGGACCATTTTCAGCTGAGTTACCACAGTGTCTATTAATGGGTATCTAGAGTCACTGTCATTTGGCTAGATCGGTGTTTAGCTATTAAAAAGCTTGAGTACTGTGTGTTTTAGTGTTCAGAGATAGTAGTATGTTGTTCTTTGCAAGTAAGAGATGAAGTAGTAAGACCCTAGACTATTTAATCTATGGTGTCAGAATCTCTCTCATTGAGTCTTTTCTTTTCTTTCCTTCATTCCTTTCTTCCTGTAGTTTTCCCTTTATTTTATATGTATGTGTGTTTTGCCTTCATATTAGCCTGTGCACTATCTATATGCAGTGCCCAAAGATGACAGAAGAGGCCATTAGATTCCTTGGGATTAGAGGTATAGAGGGTCTTGAGCCATGTGGGACTCCAAGCCAGGTCCTCTGGAAGAACAGCCAGTGCTCTTGATTGCTGAGCCATCTCTCCAACTAAGTTTTTGTTTTTGTTTTGTTTTTTCCTTAATTAGTGGGTTTGTGTACTACTTCATTGACTTGGCATTGAATCCCTAAATCATAGCTTACTGCTCAAATCTTGTAGCATCTCTCCTTCAGAGATGCAAGTCATTTACTATCATTTTTAAAATTAGTATATACACTTTGAGTAAAAGGCCTGCATTACATGGAAAGGTATGTACTTAAAGTCTTCATTTGGGGCTGATGAGATGGCTCAGCGGGTAAGAGCACCCGACTCCTCTTCCGAAGGTGATAAGTTCAAATCCCAGCATCCACATGGTGGCTCACAACCATCCGTAACGAGATCTGGCGCCCTCTTCTGGAGTGTCTGAAGACAGCAACAGTGTACTTACAATATAATAAGTAAAATAAATCTTTAAAAAAAAAAAAAAGTCTTCATTTCCGGGGCTGGAGAGATGCCTCAGTGGTTAAGAGCCATGACTATCCTTCCAGAGGTCTTCAGTTCAATTCCCAGCAACCACATGGTGGCTCACAACCATCTGTAATGGGATCTGGTGCCCTCTTCTGGTGTGTCTGAAGACAGCCTTAGTGTACTCATATAAATAAAAATAAATCTTTTTTTTTTTTTAAAGTCTTCATTTTCTCTTGAAGAGGATCATGGAAGGAGATTCCCCTGACAGATTAAAACTACCTGTTTGTATGGTCACTTCCATTTTTATTACATAGTTTTCTTTTTAATAAGGAACATACAGCCCCATTTAAAAGAGTGTCTGATACATCCTGATGTTAGAAGTTATCTGTAGATGAGTCTGTTTGCTCCACTTGTTTTTCCTTATAGTATAGAATACTTTTTTATCATTAACATAAAAATTTGGGGTGTTTAATTTATTTTGCCTCAAGAATGTTCAGACATGTCAGCTTTGGAAGACTAATTTGAGATTACTTTTATTGGTTTCTCTCAAGAAGGACCCATTGCTTCACTGAAACATCTCTGTTGTATAACTGTCCTGTATCTAAAAATACTCAGTGGAGCGGCATCAGCATTTGCCAGGGATGTGAACTCAACTCCTTAGCTATTTGTACTCACTCTGAGTCCAGACTCCCTTGAAGGATGTCTCCAAAGTGATCCTTCAAAGATCACAGCGACCTTGTTTCAGTCAAGTTTGATATCATAATAAACAGGTGGAGATTATTGATATTCAGGTGTGACCAGTTAATACAAGGGTCTTTAAGGATTGTATGTATACTTCTCAAGTGTCTTTGGTGCCTAGAATGTTCCTGATCTATATAAAAAAACTGTGTTGTGAATATCTCTCCACACAGCCTCTGTATTGGAGCCAGGAAGGCTGTCGTCGTTGGCTGATCGCTGGTTAGGATTAGTATTCCTTGATTGCTGGTTAGGATTAGTATTCCTTGATTGCTGGTTAGGATTAGTATTCCTTGATTGCCTGATTTGTCACATGGAAAAACCAAAACCAAACAACTTTCTCTTGCAGCTTGTGTGTACTTGGTTACTGATAATTTATTGAGACTAAAATTAGCTAAATTAGGAGGGAAGTCTGCTGTGTCTTCAGAGACCTGGGCCTGCCAATCATCTGGCACTAGGCAGGATAACAAGTGTCGGTTAATATCCTGTTCATGCCACTGTGGAGTTAAGATTGTATTTCTTAGAATATTCTTTTTCTGCATCAAAATGATGTCTAGAAATTAAACTTACGTAAAATAAGAAAATATCCAATAAAAGGAAAAAAAAAGAAATTAAACTTACTGAGTGTTGACTGTGATAAAGAGTGTTGTATCATTTCTCAGGCTTTAAAAAAAAAAAACATTATGTGTCAGTGTCTGTGTGAGTATATGCTATGTGTGTACCACTGCCGACAGAGGACAGAAGAGGGAGGGTGTTGTGTCCCCTGAAACGGGTCACAGACTCTTGTGAGTGGCCATGTGGGTTCTGGGAGCTGAACCTTGGGTTCTCTGCAAGAGCAACAAGTGCTTTAAAATGCAGAGAGACATCTATCTGGATCTCATGTTAATGTTTTTAATTCTTGCAGTATTTAGCAGATACTTTGTTCTTTCAGCAGAGTACAGAGACTCTTATCAAACTCTTGTAGGTTTCTGTATGATCCCACTTCTGTAGAAGAACATGCCATAGTGTAGCTTCACTGTTCTGAAGGTGCTTGAGGGAATGGACTTATAGTTCAAAGAGTCATTGTGCAAAATGCAGTGCTAGTGCACTAGAGGTATCTCCCTGGAGATCTTAGTGGAATCAGGATTTAAAATACCAATGCATTTTTCCATAAAGGCCAGTATTTACCTCAGGCCCTTATTTTGTACAGGTCTTATTTTGTTGTAATTACTTGTGATAATGTCACTTTAGAAGGGAGGACAACTGCTCTTTGGGAACTTTGAGTCATCCTCTGGTATAGTGCACAGCAGACAGGATCTGGGTCCTGAGACTGAGCATCCACCAGGAGAACTCCTTCATCCTATCTCTAGCATGGGTTGTGCAAGAGACTAGTAACAGTGGTTGTCTCTGGAGGCAGGGCGAGAGAGAGCTTTTTTCCTCTGTATCTTTTTCCACATTGTGATTTTGTACCATGTACATGCATTCAAACCATAAATATGAAAAGCACAAACATCGCCTGCTTTCACTTAGGTTTGTCCTGATCTTACTTCTGTTTGTTCTGATCAGCACTGTTATGAGCTACATATGGAGTTTATCCTTGAAATGTTTACCAGAGAATGGATTCAAAACCCAGATCTGTAGTTAAGCAGTAGTACTCTCTGATTTGTAAGAGTAAGTTGTGTGGCAGTGACAAGATGATAGTGGGATTAGAGTAGTTTTGACAGCAATTAATTTAAAAGTCTCCTCAGTCTTCATTTTCTCTGCTAGGGTTACAGCATTGTTTGACTTCTGTTGTTTCAGAAGTCCAGTATCATCCATTCTTCATTCAAGTCCCACCCTGAAGCTGGGCCTCCTGCTGAGACTTCAGTCCCGTTTCAGGTGGTTGATGATAACCCAGGCTGAGGTGGTGCTCTCTGTTCCTCGCATCAGTGAAATGGCATCAAATGGCTCAGATCAGTGAGATGCAGAGAAACTTTGAACAGCCTGTCGAGGGTTTTTTTTTTGGTGGGAAGGGGAGTACCTTGTTCATTTCCACTGGACTTGAAAGAAAAGAGAGTGTGAAGTTTGGAGTAGCTGTCATCCGTATGCTAGTATCAGGAGCCAGAGAAGAGGCCAGCAGAGATTTTGGAGCATGGACAACTGATGTCTGGTGACCTTACCTGGACCTGGCTCAAGCTTTAGCTGATGTTTGTCCTGTTCCTGGCCTCAGATGAACTCCTCGATGTAGGCTAAATGCACTTCTGGCTTCAGTTTCTCATTGTACCTTAGAAATACAACTTGTAGTTGATGCAGATAATACCATTTAAATTGTAGCTTATTAAAAACAATTTCTTGATAATTTTCATATTTTCAGGGTGATTTTTCTCTGATCTTGTGGCCTCACTATGCTTATTAATAAATAAGCTAAGTGCTAGACCATTCAGTTTCTCAGCTACAAATTAAGCAAAATTAAATGGGATCTTACAATTTTTATTTCCTACCTTCTCCCTTCCCTTTGACAGAGCCTCCCTATGATGCCCACGGTGGCCTTGAACTTCTGGTCCCTAGTAACTGAGATAATAGGTTTTTGACACTGTATGCAGCTTTAAACTAATATATAAATGTGGGAACACAGTAAGAGTTCCACAGGCTCATGCTAAAGGAACTGAAAGAGAGAAAAAATAAATGTAACAACTGATAACATACCAGTCAGGACAGAAGTAAAGGCGATTGTGGCTTGATGGCAATACAGGTACAGCTCTAGTAAGGAATAAGGAATGGTAGAGGTAAGAAGCTGCATGGAGGGGGCGGGGGGGGTGTTTGCTGCTGTGAACTTTTCATCTCAGCACTTGGGAGGCAGGGACAGGTAAACCTCTGTGAATTCAAGGCCAGCCTGGTCTACAGAGCTGGACAGCCAGAGCTATACAGAGAAACTGTTTCAAAAAAACCAACCAAACAAGCAAAATACCAAGAAGGAAAACAGCATGGGGTTTCAGGAAGGTGAAAGCTCTGGCTAACCCTGACTATTTACATCCTCATTTCTCTGCCTCTTCCCTCTCGCCTGACTCCACTACTGCTTTAGTTATCCACTGTTGCATAGCATGCCGTCACAGCACATACTGGTGGGAAACAGTAGAAAGCATTTGTCATTCAGGATCTTAGGAGCAGACTAATGAGCAGTCCTAGGTGGCCTTCTGGGAATCAGGATGGTTGGGTGTTGCTTGGGTCATCCTGAAGGCTTTTTACCCTGGTGTTGGACAGCTAGGCCTAATTAACCTCCCTGTGTGTGGTCTGATTCCATGGACTCAGCATAGCTGGACTCTTCACCTGACACCAAGGGAAAGATTAATGGGAGCAGAATTGGCTCTGTGTGTGTGTGTGTGTGTGTGTGTGTGTGTGTGTGTGTGCGCGCGCGCGCACGAACGTGTGTGGAGGTCCGAGGACAGGATGTGTGTGCCTTTCTGTGTGTATTATTTCTTCTTGCTGTCTGCCTTAGATTTTTAAAAAGAAATATAGACCTGAAAATAATTACTATATGATGCTTATAATGTGCCTGTGTGCAGGCATACATGTGCCATGGAACACATTTTGTCAGAAGATAAATTTTGGGAGTCAGTTCTACTATAGTTTCTGGGGATCAAGCTCAGGTCTTCAGGTTTGACAAATGCTGTTACCCACTGGCCATCTTACTGGCATTTTATGTTTTTATCTTAACTTTTTTTTTTTTTTTAGAATTTCATGAGTATAAGTGTTTTGCCTACATGTACATATGTATATATGTATACATGTGTACCATGTGTGTGCCTAGTGCCCACAAAGGTCAGAAGAGAGTGTCAGATCCCTCTGAAACTGGAGTTACAAGCAGTTGTGAGCCATCATGTGGTTGCTAGAAACCAAACTTCGATCTTCTGTAGTAGAACAGAAACTGCTCTTAACTGCTGAACCATCTCTCCAGCTCCATTGTCTGAGGATATTTTATATGCTAAAATTATTTTTATATTGTCTTGTGACACACATTTAAAATTTGTAACTGTTATTATTAGTGTTTTGTAGTTTAAAACAACTATTCCAAACCTTAGTTCTTAAAACAACTGTTTAGCTTAAAATTTTGTTCATGAGTTGCTGACCTGGGCTAAAGTAGGCCATTCTTGTGGTTTTGATAGACTCGGTCATGTATCTCTCTGGTCAGCTGCCAACCAGCTCTGAGATTCATGACTTGTTTTCATGGTCAGGATGCACAGGGCAGAAGGTGGCCAAGGAAGGAGATGTGGGAGAGGGAGAGCAGAAGCAGGAAGGATTACTTGGTCCAGTCTTGGAATTGGTAGATCATCTTTTCTGCAGCTTTGTGTTGCCACAGCTCCAGGACAATTGCAGATTCACTGGTAGGGAAATAATCCACGTTTCTGAATTGGTAAAGCTACAAAGTCACATCCTAAGGTAGAAGGTGAGTTATCCATAGATGGATGGACAGACAAGCTGGCAGGCAGTGTCACCTTGCAGTTCTGACTGGCCTGTAACTTGACATATAGACCAGCACACAGAGCGCAGCTGCCTCGACCTCCCTACACCCCCCAACCCCCAACTGCATGTGGAGTGTCTCCAAGGCTTTACAGTGTTTGGTTCAGGGCTGGGTGTGTGTGGGGGTGTTGTTTGTGTAGCAACAGGCTTTATACTTTTTAGTATTTTGGATCATAACCCCAATAACTTTATCAGTTCCTGGGAATGCTCAAGACTCCAAGTTGCATTCAAGCTTATAGGAAAAAATGTCCTTCTAGTATCAGAAACAGGCTAGGTTCTCTGGGGGTGGGGGAGAAAGTCAGTGGGGTTGAAAGATAGGTTACAATGTTTAGTTCAGCCTTCTAGAGCTGTGCTTTGAACTTGCAAAGTCTGGAGATGCTGGTCTGCCCTCCTTGTAGAGACTGTTTCAGAAAGGAGTCAAGGTTCAGGTTATAGCAGAAAACCAGTAGTCATCTGTGTGTAACAGATTTAAAAATTCAGTAGCTTAGATAAAGCCACTGAGGGGTGCTCTAATAGATGGTCACAATGTGGACAGGGTGAAGCCAGCAGGAATAGCAGGTGAGAAATCTTAGGGTTATTAAAAGAAAATGGAAAGAATGACATGCTAAAAATCTAAGATAGGCAGGAGAACAAGGAACTAAAAGCAGAAGAAAAGGACCAGTTCCACCCCACCCCTGTGAATGAAGGTACTTCTTAGACATTTTTATTAGTGTAGGATATTTATTGTATAAGATATTAAGGTACCTGAAAGTACTTTTTACTATGTAGCATTTTAATAAAGTGAAACCTAAGGAAAAAAATGTCTTTGAGCTAGCAGAAGGGTTTGAAGGTAAAAATGACAAGCCTCTTGTGTCCCATAGTTCTGAGATATTATTGGCAGTTTTTAATTTTAGTTTCCATTACATGTTAAAATGAGGATCAGCTGAGATTTGAGTTTACTCTGAGGTCCTTGCCATAGGTTCAGCAGAAATTATTGACAGCCTCTCACTAGCACCCAGGCTACATAGAGTTCCTTTACTTGGGTATTAATTCTTAGAATAAGAGTTAGGACAGTATTACATGAAACAAATCCTTCTTAGTCCTTAAGTGGCCTCTCTGTCTTCAGCACCCATGCTTCACATGGATTGCTTGAGCCTATCAAATAACTTTCAAGCAAAAAAAAAAAAATGCTAGCAGAAACCTGATATGTGTGCACTGTTGCACTGAAGGCAGGACAGAGTTATAAGAGCCATTGGTATCTATGTGGAGATGACTAATAGAACACTTTCCATTTGACAAGAACCCAAGCTCTTTGCTAGACTCTAGGGTAGAGAAATCCATTGTCTTTGTGTGGAAAGCAACAGACAAACATGTGTGAGCTGAGGGGTCACATTGCTCAGGCCTAGTACAATCTTGTGATTCGTTTAGACATTTATGTCTGATTTGTGGTTAACTTGGGAGAGATGATTACAGGCAAGAAAATAAGATACACAACTTTTCCTTGTCAGCAAGTAGGGTTTTTGTTTCTTCTTATTTTTGTTGTTGTTGTGTTGTTGTTTACCTAGCACCATAATTTTATCTGAGACTATCCTTGAAAAGTTGGTGCTTGGGGATTAGAAGGCGTGTGAAACACCTTCCCTGTGGCATAATCTAACATAGCACACAGCATACAGGCACCTGCGACATAGCATTAATCCCAGTTACCTCACAGAGCAGGATGAGTGCAGGCTTAGCCCCCAGGACCCCTTTTGAACAGGCTCTGGGGTCCGCTTGTTAAGTTAGTGGAAAATTACTCACTTTCAAAGATTTAATATCTTTAAAATGTGAATAATTGGGGACTGGAGAGATGGCTCAGAGCTTAAGAGCACTGACTGCTCTTCCAAAGGTCCTGAGTTCAGTTCCCAGTAACCACATGGTGGCTCACAACCATCTGTAATGGGATCCAATGCCTCCTTCTGGTGTGTCTGAAGATACCTACAGTGCACTCATATACATTTAAAACATAATTTTTTTAAAAGTGTGGCTAATTGGTGATAGTTTGTATTCAAACATGAGGTTTTGGTTTTTTTTGTTTTCTCATATATAGACTTGCTTACTTGAGTTTAAAAGGATGAATTTTTGACTTGCTGTGTGGATAGAATTTGCCCTTTTCCTATGCAGAAAGAGCAGTTCAGGTGCCCTCATTTTATTTTATTTTATTTTATTAGATATTTTCTTTATTTACATTTCAAATGCTATCCCAAAAGTTCCCTATACCCTCCCTGCTCCCTGCTCCCCTACCTGCCCACTTCCACTTCTTGGCCCTGGCATTCTCCTGTACTGGGGCATATAAAGTTTGTAAGACCAAGGGGCCTCTCTTCCCAATGATGGCCAACTAGGCCATCTTCTGCTACATATGCAGCTAGAGACATGAGCTCTGGGGGTACTGGCTAGTTCGTATTGTTGTTCCACCTAAAGGGTTGTAGACCCCTTCAGCTCCTTGGGTAATTTCTCAAGCTCCTCCATTGGGGGCCTTGTGTTCCATCCTATAGATGACTATGAGCATCCCCTTCTGTATTTGCCAGGCACTGGCATAGCCTCACTCGAGATAGTTATATCAGGGTTCAGGTGCCCTCCTTAATCAGAGCAGTCGCATTACTTCATTTATCCTTCTAGAAGCTCAGATCGGAGCAGGCTGGAGAGGTGACTCAGTCAGTAGTCAGGAGTGCTTGCTGCCCTTGTAGTGGACCCAGGTTTGGTTCCCAGCGTCTATATGGCTGTTCACAATCCAGTTCTGAGAATCCAGTGCCCTCTGGGATCCATGGGCATCAAAACATGGTACATATAAATTCATGCCAGTCTGTAGGAACAAATAAAAAGAGCAAATCTTATTTTTTTTTTAGATTTATTTATTATTATCATATATAAATACACTGTAGCTGTCTTCAGACACCCCAGAAGAGGGTGTCAGATCTCATTACAGATAGTTGTGAGCCACCATTTGGTTGCTGGGATTTGAACTCAGGACCTTCGGAAGAGCAGTCAATGCTCTTAACTGCTGGGCCACCTCTCCAGCCCCCGCAAATCTTTCTTATATTAAATATTTTCTAATGAAATCTTAATTAGAACAAATTGAGTGTTAACCTCTGTTTGTTTGGATTTGGCACTCGTTGTTAGTGCATGTAACCCATTTACGCTTGCATACCTCTCTCCCTTGAGCGGGAAGCTCCGTCTAGTCAGGGAGCATGATACATTCATCTTTATTTTTGGTATCTGGCCTAAAAGAAGCAGGAGCATGGAGTAGAGGTGGGAACACCATGCAGACTTGACACCTAGGTGCACATCGTCTCCTGTACTTTTTAGATGATTCCAAAGGATTCATTATGGTCTCTTGTGTAAAACCTAAATATGGTTTTGGCAATTTGTCTGACTGGGTGGCTGTTGTGTTATCAGGAAACCCTTATGTATATATGTGTTTGTTTAGTTTTGGGGTCTCTCAAAAGTCCTTGTGTTTGCTGATATTATGGGTCTCTAGAAAGGCTGGCAGGACAGTGGTTTCAGTGACTCAAGAGTCTGTGAAGATTCGTTCTCAGTTTGAGTTGTGGAGATAGCTTTCTAGCATTGTAGATGTATGTCCCTGTGATCTTTCCTCTTCACTGTCCATTTGCTAGGCAGAACAGAGGGTGGCAAAGCAGAAGACCTTGGGTGACTTTCTGGTTATACTTGGGTGAAATCACCTTAAATTTATGAGCCAGGTTCTCAGCTCTGAAATGATAGTAATAGATCGTTCTCCCATAGAGGTATAGGAAGAGTAAAATTTGATATTTTAAATACTGTGATGCTAGGAAAGCCACTTAGGAAACCTGGACAAATGTCACTTCCCATATCATCACTGATACTTCATTACTAAACCACAAGACTTATGGATCATTAACTCTGGCATTTATGGGGTGTCTTTACACCAAAGGGTGATTGGTTAATTAAGAAAATATCTTTTTCACATAAATGAGTCAAAGTGCATAATAAATCTATTAATCTTAGGAAGTCAGGAGGGAATGATGCTGTGTCCCAAATGCAGTAAGAACTTGGGTTCAGAGGTCAGTGTCATGGCCAGTTTAGATACAGTGGGTCCTAAGAAACTTTGTAGACTTAGAAGCTCAGATCAGCCCATTTCCCAGTCCCACAGCCAGTAAGATTCAGAACCTGAACCCAAGTCCCATCTTGTGACA
Organism: Mus minutoides; assembly: GCA_902729485.2. Classification (NCBI taxonomy): domain Eukaryota; kingdom Metazoa; phylum Chordata; class Mammalia; order Rodentia; family Muridae; genus Mus; species Mus minutoides. The sequence goes on along the minus strand of LR755138.1, from coordinate 922,615 downwards.
TTAGACCTGGCCTGTTGTTCCTCGTTGTGCAGCTTCCATAGCTCAGAATAGAGCCAGGTGTTCAATACATACTCCAACAGGCATTTCTGCTCTACTTTGTAAATTATACTAGTTCCCTGCTATCATCTGACCATGATCATACCTGTTCTATGGAACTATTTCGAGGATTACAATGAATGATCAAAATGAAAGTGGTTCAGAAACAGTGTTTTTCAATAAACTTATTTTTAGGTGCAGTTTTGAATTGTCTGGTAGTACAAGGTCATGGATGACAGGAAGGAAATTAAACTTAACAGAAATGTGCTGATGGTGTCCTAGAGCAGACAGAAAACTCATCCATACCCAGGATGAAGATGTCAGGGTCCACATGACAGAGTAGCTCAAGGTCTGGGGATGCAGAAGAATGCTAACAGTGACTGATTGTCAGGACAGACCAGAGCCTTGTTTTGGGGTTCTGCACGTCAGCACTGTGAATTCATGGTCTACTTGTCTCAGCCTTCCTCCATGGCTAGGAGGATGGTTACTCAATGCTATTCCCAGATAAGAATTTTACTTCTAGCATAAGGACTTCAAGCCTGTTAAAGGTTTATTTATAAAGGTGCATCTCTCTCTCTCTCTCTCTCTCTCTCTCTCTCTCTCTCTCTCTCTCTCTCAGTTAGTACATATTTCACTTTGGGTAAGCTCATCCTGGTAAGCTCATCCTTGCTTCATAACCCAGGCCCCCAGTTCTCCAGTGTTAGCTTCCCTGCTGCTGGCTTGTAGAATGTACAACCATACCCAGGAAGGTCCTTTTCATAACTCTTTAATTATTCTAAATTTTTATCCCCTCACCAAAGTAATCTTGCCATCAGAAATGATAACATACAGCTCAGCTTATAGCAGAAAAAGCTCAAAACACACCGTATAATATCTTGATTATAAGTATTACAGTAGTAAATTAGCTAAAATATTACCCCTGATGCTTTAAGTCTGAGGCTAGAGAGTTGGCTCAGTAGTTAAGAGCCAGTTTTAGCTGGGTTTTTGTTTTGTTTTATTTTGTTTTGTCTTGTTTTGTTTTTTTAAGTCTGGATTTGATTCCCAGAACCCACAGAATAGCTCATAACTGTCTATAACTCCAGTTCTAGAGGCTGCAATTCTTCTGGCCTCTACAGAGTGGATATATATGTGGTATACAGACATACATGCAGGCAAAACCACTTATGCACATAAAAACAATGAAATACAATTTATTGATGGTAAGTTTCATGATTCTCTTTGGGTTGCTATTAACAAAACAACTGACAGTAGGTTATGAGGAAAAGAATTCTTTTAGCTCACAGTTGTAGAGATCTGGGAGCAGTTGTTAGCACCTGCTCAGCTTCTGGTGAGGCTGTTAGGGTGGTTCATTTTGTGATGGAGAAGATGAAAGGGCAAACAGACATTGGCAGAAACTCTGTGTACAGAAAAGGTGGAGGAGAAGTACTGGAACATCTTTCTCACAACTGACTTTTACCATAACCAGCCCAGTACCAGGAGAGAAAGAATTTCCAGTCCCTTACTGCAACAGTGCTCTGTAGCTTCTTTGAGGGTCACATTTTGATATGACCTTTGATTGGGCCAACCCAAATTCAGAATGGAGTGGAGTCTAGTATCACTACAGTAGCAGCTCAGATGAAAAGGTGCATTTGTCTCTCAGAGCCCTCTGCAGGTTCTAGAAGAATCTTGGTGTCCCCCCTTTAGAACAGTCACCAGCAGTAGAAGAATGGAAGCCCCCAGGACCTGCCTATAGCTTGGTGCTCTGCAGATGGGTTGTTATGGTACTTTCTGTCAACACCTGGATGGACTAGACATTTCTCCTCATGGAGATCAAGACTGTCAGACAGTGGGTGTCCATACAAATCTGAGTGTGTTTGCTATTTCTAGGGTTTAGTTTATTTTTTCAATTTTATTTTCTTCAAAACTTTTCTTTGACACATAATACCTATACAATTTTGCCTAATGGGGATGTTCTATGGTTTGATATTTTTACACTTTTCTTAGTTCTCCTGGGTCTGATTTGAAAAAATTAATACGAGAGGCAGGAGACTGCTAAGGACCATGGGCTCTCTTGTTTTAGACCAGCAGACTTCACATATGGCACCACCACTGAGTTGAGATTTCAAATTATGAAATCTTTGCATGCCTGAGTTTTTGTATCACTAAAAGCAAGTCAAGTTGTAATTCTTATTATTGGAGAGAACCCCTGCAGTTAAATGAGAAATTGTATATAATGTTGTTAGTAGAGAAGCAAGCAAAGTCTTGGCACCCACTGCATGGTAGTTGTGGTTATACTTGTTACAGTAGTCCCTGTCACATAACATCCAGAACGCAGGTCTCCTTGTGTTTGTCCTACTCTCTGCTGACCTCATCCCTTGAGGAATTTTGGCCAGAGTCACTCTTGATTTAAGTGGTCGATAATACAGTGAAATTACATAGAACTTAGTTGTCCATGTTTTATACAGAACTGTACATGTTCTTTGGGCCAGAGTTCCATGTGAATAACCCCAGTGAGTACTGTGATGAGCAACTTGTGTTTTTATTTCAAGTGCAGTATTTTACTTGAAGGGATGTACACAGAACTCATGAATGTGATATCAGTCTTCCAAAAATATAGAAAAAGTATAATCTAGCCGTTTCTGATTTATATGTAATTCTGTAATGATGGGATTTCACACTTTGTTTTGGCTGATCATATTGTGGTACTCTTCACTCTGTGCCCCATTTCCTTCCCTCACCACTTGTATTTTTCCATTCCTAGTAGCTCCCTTTCATGGCACGTGGCTTCAGTTACCCCAACCCCTGCCTCCTTAAAACCCTTTTCTTTTATGGTCTCTGGCCTAGTGTCATGACCTGCACCTGCACTCAAGCCCACATACATAAATCTAAAAGCTGGTATTTACATACTCGAGAGGACAAGCAGTATTTGTCTTTTTGTGTAGAAGTTTCTTCAATATAATAATTTGAGATTCATTTTTCCTCCAGCTTTTTAGATTTCCTTTTTCTCTGCAACTGAATGAGGCTTCAAAATGTGTGCTATGTTTTCATGATCCATTCCATCTGCTTATAGACATCTAAGCTGATTCCATTTCCTTGCTATTGTGAACAGAGCGTTCACATGGAAGTGCGAGTATCTGTGGTAGGGTTTTCAATCCTTTGGTTACATTCTCAGGACCAGTAGTACAGCTGGGTTCCATGTTAGAGGCTTCCATAGGTTCTGCGTCAGTTTCTATCCCCTCCAGCTGTGAGTGAGTAGTACAGCTGGGTTCCATGTTAGAGATTTCCATAGGTTCTGTGTCAGTTTCTATCCCTTCCAGCTGTGAGTGAGTAGTACAGCTGGGTTCCATGTTAGAGATTTCCATAGGTTCTGCATCAGTTTCTATCCCTTCCAGCTGTGAGTGAGTAGTACAGCTGGATTCCATGTTAGAGATTTCCATAGGTTCTGCGTCAGTTTCTATCCCCTCCAGCTGTGAGTGAGTAGTACAGCTGGATTCCATGTTAGAGGCTTCCATAGGTTCTGCGTCAGTTTCTATCCCCTCCAGCTGTGAGTGCTCTTCTTTCCTCATGTCTTCTCCAGCGTTTGCTGCCATTTCTTTTCCACTTTTTAAAAAAATTTTACTATATTTTTGTTTGTTTATTGTGCTTGTAAGCACACACGTGCTCCCATGAATAGCATAGTTGGAATGTGGTGTTCAGAAGACAGCTTGTAGAAGTCAGTTCTCTTCTATATGCGTGTCAGGGGTCAAGCTTGGGTCAGCAGGTTTTGCAACAAGTCCTTTACCAGCTGAGACCTCTTGCTGGCCAATGGTTTTTGCAGTCTAAAAATACATGCATAGTCTTATACTATGCCTCTGGTTGAAGTGTAGCTGCAGACACTTTCTCTGTTTTGAAGTGTTCACACTGCTGACGTTTTTGTTCACCATGTAGAAGCTTTTTATTTTCATGAACTCTCATTTGTCAGTTTTTGAGTTACTTTTGGGTTATTGGAGCCCTAGTCAGAAAGTTCTTGCCTATGCCTGTGTCTTGAAGTATTTTCTCTAGCAGATTCACCACTTCAGGTTTTATATTCTGTCTTTGATGCATTTGAATTGATTCTTGTACAGGGTAAGAGATATAAATTTACCTTATTCTTCTGCAGCTGGATATCAAGTTTAGCCAGCACTATTTATTGAATAGACTTCCCCCCCCCCCCCAGTGTATGTCTTTGACATCTTTGTAAAAAGTTAGGTGGCTGTAACTGTTGGAGTTTATTTTGGGGTCTTTCTGTTTCATTGGTCTACATACCTGTTTCTGTACCAGCCCCACACTGTCTTTGTCACTGTAGCTCTATTGTGTAACTTGTGGTCAGGTTGTATGATACCTTTAAGGTTGTTCGTTCTGATTAGAACTTTGACTATGGATGGATTTTTGTGTTGCTGTATAGATGTTAGTTGTTTTTGTTTTAAGTTCTGTGAAGAACATTATTGGAATTTTGATGGGAATTGCATTGAATCTGCTGATTTCTCTGGTTAATATAGCCATTTCCATGATGATAGTTAAAATAACTATCATGGCTCGTGTAGTTGAACTTGCTGTTGTTTCACTTAATAAATTATAGAATTAGATGAATCGGGTGGTGATTATCACAGGATTGTTTGTTATAAGGCTTTTTTTTAAAAAAAAATTTGTTCAAATTGTGTTCTTTTTAGATTAAAGGGAAAGTTCCTGAACATTGGTAATGTGGTTGCTCACTGGAGTCATTTCCTGTGTGTGCATGCCCACCGTTTGGAGGGTGCTACTTCAGAAGCTGAGCATTGGCACTAATTGGCACTTACTTTGCTTTCCCTAGAAGTAATTCTAGTTAGAGGAAGTGAACTTGCATGCTTGCACCTCAGCTTAGAATCCAAATATGCTTCCAGAGGTCCTGTCCTGTGCTTTTATTCTGACCTTAATAACTTTCAATAAATATTTGTTGGTTGCCATGCTATAAAATGGTAGGCTGCATCTTATATGAGACAGCCATATGTTTTTTCTTTTTGAATACTCAAAGGCATGAATTAAAACTTAGCTCACTTTTTTTTCCCTACCAGATGAATATAGCCTTCAGCTAACACCCTAGCTGGGGGAGGCCTTTGGTGCACAGACTGAATGAATCCTGTTCCCTTTAGAAGGGCAGGAAAGCCGTGGCTAGGATGCCTAGTGGATCCATAGCACCTAACTACACAATCTGGGCAGCTGAGATCTCAGCTGACCCTGTCTGGTAATTCCTCAACACTCTGGTATGTCCTAAGGCTGCCAAGTAGGCTGGCAGGCTGTAGAGAGCAGGAAATAAGCTACTGGGAGATAAAACAGGCAGCTGTGCACTGCAGACAGGAGAGGAAATGAGAGTGAACCAGCCAAGCAAACACCAGCCCTTCTACTTCAGTTTTAAACCAAGAAGCAATGGCAAAGTCTTCTGCTTCCAACTCTGAGTTACCACCTACTCAGTCGTGCCAATTAGAACTTGGGGTAAAGAAGCATGCTAGGACCACATTTCCAATTACTGCCACATCTCAATTCAGAATTCCAGAAGGATCAAACTGAGTCAGAGTGCATTGTTTACTCAACAGTAGCAACTGTGTTATCTTAAAATAAAAAAAATCTTGGGGCTGAAGAGATGGTTCAGCGGTTAAGAGCACAGACTGCTCTTCCATAGGTACTGAGTTCAATTCCCAGCAACCATATGGTGGCTCACAACCATCTGATTCACTGTTCTGGTGTTCATGAAGACAGAAAACTCGCGTGCGCTTGTGTGTGTGTGTGTGTGTGTGTGTGTGTGTGTGTGTGTAAGAGAGGGGGTGAAAAATAAATTTTTTTAAAGATAAGTCTTAATTTAACATTAGATAATTTTAAATAGGTTTTGCCTCTGCTTGGTTATGTTTGTGTCATTCTATGACCTTAGATTATCTCCATGAAGAGGTGTTTTCTTGATGGTAACTAAATATGTTAGACATGGCAGTGGCTGCTAGTGGTAAAAACATGCATTTTGTAGAAGCCTTACAGTAGATGAATGCTTACTATGCTCACCTAGGGAAATGATTTAAAACTGACCATTCGTGAATGCAGTGTTCCTGTTTATCACATTCCGTTCCTCGGTAGCCATTCTGCAATGGGTGTGGGCTCCTGGGGGTAAAGCCTGTCAACTAGAGAGCAGCTTAGAGCCCACATGCTTGTGTATTGCCATGCTCAGGCCAGATCACTGTCAGATCTAAGAAGCAAAGACATTGGGCTTTCTTTATTAACTGTTAGGAAGTTCTGAATTTTATGCATCCAGATGTCAAAGACTTAAGTTGTTTATTTTTTTTAAAAATCAAATGAATTAAACAAACAAACTAGACTTACATGAGTGAATCTTACTTTGTTGCTCTCTTGTCCATACCTGTGATGGTCCCCTCCTCATATCTCTTTGATAAACCAACTCTTTGGGGGCTAAAGATTTCTTTCTTTGGCATCTAACAGTGTTTGGTTCATCTTAAACATACAGGCAGTATTTATTGTTGTTAAAATGCCTTTAGGAGTTTGAAATCATTTTTAATACTTTTATAGTTCAAAGATATAATTTAAAGATTGATTGATTTATTTATTATAAGTACACTGTCACTGTCTTTAGACACACCAAAAGAGGACATCAGATCTCATTACAGATGATTGTGAGCTACCATGTGGTTGCTGGGATTTGCACTCAGGACCTTTGGAAAAGCAGTCAGTGCTCTTAACCACTGAGCCATCTCTCCAGCCCCAAAGATATAATTTAATAATGATTAAAGTTTCCAACTACATATTATTTTAGAATATGCTAAAAATAGCTGGTCATTTTGAAGATGTTCTCAGCAGCACAGATCCTGCATAATAGTCACAGCACAATATGGCAGTGACGAACATGAAGAGCTGGCCACAGCAAGTCTCAGCACAAGCTGGGTGGGGCTACAGGGGGAGTTGTTAATGTCTGCATTCTTAGAAGTTGACTGTAGGGAGGTAAGCCATTAACTCGGTTAGCTTAAAGGTTGCCAGGGTTCAAAAGATGACAGTGTGATGGCTTTTTGTTTTTGTTTTTGTTAGTGAGAGAAAGATCTTTTTATCTTAAAATTTTCTGAGGTAAGTAAACCATGCTCAGCTCAAGGCAGAGTAAGTCAGACTATTCTTTGGGGCTTTTAAATTTTTTTGTGCCCTGAAAACACATATAAAAACCTCTATATCAGGTGCACCCACTGTATAGTTTTGAGAAATTATGTGGTTTGTGTATTATTGCTCTCTAAGGAAGCATTACAGCTGGGCATGAAGTGGGTCTGGCATTGGAGGAGGTTCATTAGCCCTTGGGTTTATTTCTACTGCAGAACCTAGGTTAGAACTTGGGAACATTTATAGTGGTGCTACCTTGTAGTGAGTTTGTTAGACAGAATGCTGGGGAGAAAGAAGTGCTCATGTCTTAACTGGAGTGATCTTGCTGATCAGTGACAATCCTCTACTGACACACAATACCTCTGATATCTGTGTGTCTGTGGGTAGTCTCCATTCCAAGCTTTACTCTGAGCACACTGAGGGTGGTAGAAGTGATCCATAGCTTCCACCTGAGTATTAGGCACATAGCAGGAGTGGATGGACCTGGTGAGTCCATCTCAGTCACCAGGATAAGGCAAGTGGGAAGAGTCTTAGGGGGACACTCACTGTGGTGAACCTTGAGATACTGGTTTCATGGCTCAGACTCTTAAGACTAGGCAGGTATTCACTGCTGCATAGATGTTCCTGACACTTTTAATTGGGGCTCCCAGACTTGCCAAGTGCTTATTACACAGACTCACAAACCACCTGACAGACTTTCTCACCCTTTTTAAAAGAAGTAATTTTGTGTGTTTATGATGAGGAGGGCAAACACGCTACCCAACATGTGTGTGGAAGTCAGAGGGCAGATTTGGGTAGTTGGTTCCCTCTATACACCCTTTACTCAGGTTGCAGGGATCAAACTTGAGTTGCTAGGCTTGAAGTAAGCATCTTTACCCTCTGGGCCATTTTGCTATCCCCAGACTTTCTACCTTTCTAGATTAAAATATATATATATTTTTATAATTGAGAAAGATGAAAGTAATTTCTTTAGATTTAGAAAATATTAAGTTTTTAAAAATTAAAACATTAGGATATTAATTTTTATGAGAGGAATTAAGTTCTGGACAAGTCCCCAAATGTAAGACCCCCAAAATAGGGTCGCTCTTGTCCCAGGATAAGTTGGTACTCCCCCAAAACTCGAGAGAATCTGCTTGATGTAAACCGCAGGAGGGTTTATTATCAGCTAGCTGAGGACCAGCGGTAACAGTAGGGGGCTTTTAAGGAAGAAGTGAGGAGTTGGGAGGAGTTGGGCTACATCTCTTCTCTGGCGGGAAGGGGGGGTGTCCTTGGTAAAATTACAAGGCATGAGGAGTAGGGGTAAGCTACAGTCCTTGACACAGGCAGGCAGGCAAGCACGCCTGGCTAGGTCACCTAAGGTAGAGGAACAAAAGGCTTCTTGCTAGCTTTAGAGAACAAAGAGCTTCTTACTGGCTGTATTCTTAGAGATTGGGGAAACAGGCTTGGGGGTGTGTTTAGGGGCTTTACATTTCAGGGGGATGCGCTTTGGGGTCTCACACACACTCATAAAATTAGAAGCTGTTTTAGAAACTGTTCTATTGCCATGAAGAGACACCATGACCAAGGCAACTATTTATAAAAGAAAGCATTTAATTTGGGGCTTGCTTATGGCTTCAAAGACTTAGTCCATTGTCCTCATCATGTAAGGAACAAGGAACCAGTGCTGTACCTGATTTGTAGGCAGAGAGAGGAACACTGGGCCTGGTATGGGCTTTTAAAGCCTCAAATCCCGCCTCCAGTGACATGTTCTCTAACAAGGCCACACCTACTTCAAAAGGCCACACCTCACAGTCCTTCTAATCTTTTCAAATACTGCCATGCCCTAGTGACTAAGCATCTAATACATGAGCCTATGGGGGTTGTTCTCATTCAACTACCTCATGAAGCTTATACCTTTATATTTTCTCAGATAAATCAAAAACAACTTAAATCTTGCAACTGTGTTTTTGACATTTGCTTTGTTTAGATGCTGAGCTGTTCAAAAATAAGATAGTTCAGAAAAGAGAAAATTAAGACTCATCTTTTCTTTTTCTGTACTAAACAAATACCAAGTTTCAAAAGTGAGAATTTTGTGAAAGCCATTTCTCCACAGCACAAGACCAGCAAATGAGAGAGCTCTTTGCACACCTATGAGACAGGTACTGGGTTCAGGTGGGATTCCGTTTTCATCTCAGTGTGCATAGTTCATTGTTTGTCCAGGTGTCTGCTGTCTTCTAGGAGTTGCCAAGTGTGTCTGTATTCATGTGGGCTTCTCCTGGTCCCCTACTGATCCCACAGTCTCTCCCATCCTTTTCCTAGTTAGTTCTGGGATCTGAATACTTTAAGTTGTTTTTCTTTATTGTGGTTAATAGCTTCTAATTTTTCTAGGTTGTACTGGTGAGATGGAATGAGCCATACCAGAAACTGGCCACATGTGATGCAGACGGAGGAATCTTTGTGTGGATTCAGTATGAAGGCAGGTGGTCTGTGGAACTGGTCAATGACCGCGGGGCTCAGGTAAGTGGATGGCAGGCCTCTTCCAATGAGAGAGTGCTGCTTAGAGGTCACATGCCGAGTCCCAGAGCAAACGGAGTGAATAGCCTTGGTCTGCGCTGAAACTTTTTTGTGTGTATGAAGTTAAGGAGAAATAAGTTAGCTCTTTCTCCAAAGAAAGCTTTTCCTGAGAAGGGTAAAAAATGGGTGTGGCCTTTTTGGAGGAATTGTCTCATGGGAGGTAGGATTTGAGGTTTCAAAAGCCCACCTAGCCGGGCAGTGGTGGCATACACCTTTAATCTCAGCACTTGGGAGACAGAGGCAGGCGGATTTCTGAGTTTGAGGACAGCCGGGCTACACAGAGAAACCCTGTCTCAAAAAAAAAAAAAAAGCCCACCTAATTTTACCCTAATTTGTAGGCCAAGAGAGAGACCCTAGGCTTGAGATGGGCTTGAACCCTCAAGGTCCCCACCCCCAACCCCCAGTCACAAACTTCCTCTACTAAGACCACACTCCCTCCTGATCCTTTCAAATTCTCCTGATCCTTTCAAATCGTATCACTCCCTGGTGACTAAGCATTGAAATATATGAATTTATGGGGCCCTTTTATTCAAGCCCCCATAGCTTATGTCCATCTCTTCTGCCCCTTCTTTCTCGGTGATGATTTAAAGTGCTTGATATTCTGATTCTGAAGGCACAGCTCATCAGCAGTAGTTTTTTTTAAAAAGAGTCCTATGGGGACTGTAGGGATGGCTCAGTGGTTAAGAGTACTTGCTTATCTTGCAGAAGACTTGAGTTTGATTCTCAGTATCCACATGGCGACTCACAACCATCTGTGTAACTCCAGTTCTAGGAGACCCAGTACCCTTTTCTGGTCTTTGTAAGCACTTGGCATGCATACATACTTTCAGGCAAAAAACTAACCCATTAAATACAAGAATTCTCTACTTTAGCTAGATGGATAATTACAGCACCAAAGAGATCCAATAAGCAACTTTGGAAAGGGATCTATCTCACAGAATTCATAAAGAGTTGCTCCCTCCACTTGACTTTGGAGATGCCATATGGCTACTGTTTTGAGTCTGAGGCAGTAGCTTTGTGAGAATCCGCAGGGCACATGTATGACAGCTGCTAAGTATAAGCAGTATCTTAGACACTTTTCATTCATGCTTGATTTAATTCTGAGACAGGGTCATTACTGTCACCTTATTAAAGATGAAAAAACAGGTGCCCAGAACTACCTTGCATTTAGAAGTTAAGGGTTGAGCTCTGACCTATGCTGTCTGACTGCAGAGCTCATGCCCTTCCTTGGCCTTGTAGAGCAACATGATTTTCAGACTACTACAGTTGTAGTTTTTCTTCTAACAGCCGATTAGTGTCACAGGGCAGGTACCATCCCTTCTTTTCTCTGAGGCATGATGGAGGCAGATATGGCTTTATCAGGGTCAGGGAATCACATTATGCATCACCTACCAAATGAATATACTCTCACACGGAAAAAGAATGTTCTGTTTTCACAAAGGCAGTGCTGACATACGATGTGACCTTCGGCCTAATCAATACTAACAATAATATCTTAATGCCTTGGAATTTTATGTCACGTGGATGGTCTCTGTCTTTCAAACATTAGAAGCTCATAGCTTAAGTAGTAGGTGAGAACAGAGTAGATAGAAATGTACAGTTACGATAGTCACAGGAAAATAATTAAAACTGTGTGAGAACCTTCCTCAGCAGCTCTATGAGAACAAGAGCTGCCTTTGATAAGTGCCATTAAACACAAAACAGGAGGGGTGCCAGACAGCACAACCTCACTCTGGAGAGTAGGTGATGAGGGCAAACCGGGTCAGTCCAAGGTCCAGTTCTGTAGTAGGAAGTCCCTGGTGTGTTTTCTAAGAGTAAAGACATAATATATCAGAAAGGAGCTGAAGATAACAGTGGGTGGCCAAACTGACTGAGACCAGAAAAGAGCAATAACACTCTCTGCTTGGTGAGTGGACTCTGAGGGACAACCATAGAGCCCAGCACAGGAGTGC
>LR755138.1:820080-910858 GCA_902729485.2 Mus minutoides | reverse complement strand
GGTGAGTGGACTCTGAGGGACAACCATAGAGCCCAGCACAGGAGTGCCCACTGGTGAGTGGACTCTGAGGGACAACCATAGAGCCCAGCACAGGAGTGCCCACTGGTGAGTGGACTCTGAGGGACAACCATAGAGCCCAGCACAGGAGTGCCCACTGGTGAGTAGACTCTGAGGGACAACCATAGAGCCCAGCACAGGAGTGTCCACTGGTGAGTAGACTCTGAGGGACAACCATAGAGCCCAGCATAGGAGTGCCCACAGATGCACCTCACAGGGCCTGACTGAGCATGGAGCTGTTGCTCCAGCACCTGCCTGCAGGCTACCATGCTGCCTGCCAGAGTGACCCCAACTAAGTGCTTCCCTTCATAGAAGTGGCCTTGGTAGTAATAACTAAGACATATGCTTTAAGAGGCTTTATTTCATGTTTTTGTCTCTTACACGTCACAAGAACTGTATTACAAAAATTTGCTGTTCTCAATAGAAAAGGAAAAAAAATCCAGGTCAAGATGTTCAATAACTTGCCCAAGGAGGTGTTAAATTGAGAACTCAAATCCCATTTTCCTTCTAAAACATTGTGCCACATTGTTTCTAGACAAAGAAAAAAATGACCCAGACCAGAAAACAAAACAAAACAAAACAAAAACAAAAAACAAAAACCCCTCCAAACTAACCTATTTCTCTTTGGAAAAAATCTATGTGTTGATATTTTATCCTCAGCTGCCCAGGCTTTATTATTGTTTGAAAGGCACACCCTACCAGCCAAGCAGCCGCCCCACCACAGGGGCTCCCAGCACTGCCCTTTCTCAGCAAGGGCCCACACTCCAGTCAGTCCCCATTACCTCCATCTGGCAGCTGTGCCATTGATAACCTGTCACGTCAGTCCACGTCTTTTTTTCTTATAGAGAGTTTAGAACAGCCGCACATGTGAGAAACAGGAAAGGTAGAGGGGTGTGAGTCCTGCGGACAGGTGAGCTGCTGTGTACCACAGAACATCTGGCAGCACTCAAGTGTTCACAGGGCCTGTGCCTGCAGCTGCTATTGTAGTACTTACCATAGCTTGTGACACAATTGTCATTTTTCTCTTCTTTTTCTGTTCAAAACTGGTTCTTCAAACCTTAGAACCTATTGAGCAGATGCTATTATTAAATACTGACATTTGGAAGTCTTGTTTGCTTTTGATAATATTGGTTTTAAAAAGCCACACACAGATTATGCTGATTACTGATAGACACAGCATGTACTTATTAGTATACTTGCAAAGTGTCTGGTGGAAAGAGCCGCTCTGCAGCTTGGAGGAGCATCCTGGAAGCCAGCTCAAAGACAAGCATTACTGTGTTAGATGGAGCAACAAATAATCCTTACTTAGAGCATGCAGTTTGTTGTCACAAAGTAATAAAGCATTTGACAAAAGCTAAGTAATGTCCTAGCAGGTTCTTTATCAGGAAATGACCACAAGGCCATTATGTCAAAATGGGTGTGGGACAGTGGGTGCATTCTTTTACAGTGTGAGTCACCGAGGATGGCTGTGCCAGGCACATCATCTGAGAGGGTTTGATGAAAAGCTGCTTCAGTCACTGGTGTGGCCAAAATGCTGCTCTGCTTCAAGCAGTCTGAGAGTTCTCTTTAGTAAATAGAGCTGGCATCTCTTTGCAATTCTAAAACAGTCTCCCAAAGACACACGTCTGCTCTTCTTTCCTAGCATTTAGTACTTGTTTTCCTTCTTTATTTCTCCAGTGTGGGGAGAGGGAAACAGACAGACAGACAGACAGACAGACAGACACATGTGCACACACTCTTGTGTGCAAACAGACAGACACACACACACATTGTAGTGGTGGTAGTGAGTTAGAGTTGCTGAGAATTGACTCATGGAGGTAAACTCTTAGCACTTTGTCCTTTCAGACAGGGCCTGTCTAAATATGCATAGGTTCTGCTGACTTGAACTCATGATCTTCCTGCTTCTGCTTAGCAGATACTATGTATTCTTACCACCTTGTGCTAAAATAAGAAACTCAGTCAATTCATTTGAATGTCATATATTACCTTTTCTGTGAGATTGCCAGTAGCTCTTGTTTCTTTGGGTGTGGGCATAAGACCCCTAAAACACAGGAAGCAAAAGTAAAACCAAACAGGATTGTATAACAAATGAAGTGACAGTCTTTTGAGTGAGAGATGTTTGCAAACTATACATCTGACAAGAGGTTAATATTTAGAATCATAAGGAATACAACAGCAAAACAAACAAAACCTAAGATGATCCAATTAAAAACTGGACAATAGACATAAATAAATATTTCTCAGAAGAAAACATAGAGAAATGTGTGCATTAAGAAATGTTCAAAATTAGTAGTCATCATGGAAATGCACATCACAACCACAGTGAAATGCCATCTTCTGATGAGGAGTCTACTGTCAAAGAGACAAGTTAGTTCTAGTGAGAACATGCACACTGTGCTGCCTTAAGTCAACTTGACACAGACTAGGAGGAAACCTCAATTGAGAAGACTCCTCCATGAGATCCAGCTGTAGGGCATTTCTTAATTGTTGAACAATAGGAGAGGGCCAAGCTCATTGTGTGTGTTGCCATTCCTGGGCTGGTGATCTTGTGTTCTATAAGATAGCAACTCAAATAGCAGCTTCCTTAACCAAGTACTCCAGCATTCTGTGCTGTGTTCCTGTGATACGGTGCATGCTGAAGGACAGTGGTAGAGAAGAGGAAGGGTCTGGCTTATAATGATTATTTCTGCAGCAGAAGAAAGCTTTGCCTGTGCAGTAAGAACACTTCAGTTTGTAACATAAAGCAGTCTCAAATGTGAGTGCAGATGCTTCAGGCAGCATGCATTGGTAGCACATGGCATGACTGGCTGTGCAAACTTTAAGTGTGTATATTATAAGTGTGTACATCCTGCCATGTAGCATAGGCAGGCTCTGGCAGGAACACCAGCGTCCTGTTATGTGTCTGATTTTGGATTAGTTTTTGTCACTGCATACTCAGAAACCTTGTATTCCTGCCAGAAAGTTTACAAACCTTATATTCTATTATGTGGCCACATATGGGATTATGAGTCAGTTTAAGATGCTGAATAGAGTAATTGTAAATAATAATAATTTGCTATTTATTGCCACCGCAACACATACATGATGACTAAAAGAGAACTTGGAGTCTTTTCAGTACTAAGGAGTAATGCATTGTTAAAGGGACAGACACGGAGAAGGAAGATTAGAGACAGACATGGAAGGAGGGTTGCTGCTATCTCTGAGAAGTTTCTTTTCATTGGCTGTGTACTTTAGCTTTCTGAGATGCTGCTGCTGCTCTTCCTGCTTCTGCTGCTGCTGCTCCTCCTCCTCCTCTTCTTCCTCTTCCTTTTTCTTCTCCTCCTCCCTCTTTTAATAATGGTTTCATGATACATAGTCAAAAGTACATGTAAATAATAGCATGATCTTTGGGGAAAATATTACCTTTATCACCCAGTAACATGCTGTCTATGGAAACTTCATGTTCTTAAGAGAAACTGGATCATGGAATTGGATGGACATGATGTGAAGGCAAAATTCTGAGTTTTCTACAGAAACATTATTCACTGGTGACCGGTAACAGCTGTTGAGGGCCTGTCCCACCAGTCAGTGCCATTGTTACTATAGACTCTTCCTGGCTGGTGTCTGTCTCAGCCATGCTGAAAACAGTGGAAAGTGCTTTTTCTTCGCTGTTCTGTTTGTTTTCTTGTTTTTTGAAATGTGATATATATTTAGCAGTGTCACAAAATTTTAAAAGAATATTTCCAAGTATATGAAACAGTAAAGATTATGATTAGTGTTTTATGTGTGAGAGAAAAAGGTTAAAGAGAAACACAATAGTACAAACTAAAAAGTAAATTAAGGTGGTAGAGACAGAACTAAATATAGCAGAGAACAGAATAAATATTAACGGACTAGGTTCAATTAAAGGATAATTGGACAGATTCTCAATTTAAAATTTTGGATAAGGGTGCAGAGATAATATAGTTGGTAAAGTACTTCACATGAAAGACAAGAAGCTGGGTTTTATCTTTGGCACCAGTTTTACTAAATCCCATTGATCAGGGCATGGTGGTTCACTCTTATGATGTCAGCACTTCAGGCAACAGGCTGGTCTACATAAGCCAGCATAGCTTACTCTGTAAGCTCTGCCTCACAAACTCCCCCAAAGCCTGCATACTTGAAAAACATTAAGTCTATGTTAAGTAGCTTCTAGGCTATGAATAAATATTGAATATCTATCAATTCCTGTATCTGCAGATAGTGGTGGCACACAGGTACACATTTAATCTCAGCATGTTAGAGGCAGAGGCAGGCAGATCTCTATCTACAGAGTGAGTTCTAGCATAGCCAAGACTAAACAGAGAAACCCTGTTTTAGAAAAAAAGGAAGGATGAGAGAGGAAGAAAGGAAGAAAGGCGGGCATGGGCAAGAGAGATGTGGGGAGAGAATCAAATCCTGGAAGCTAGAGTAATGGCTCTGTGGTCACCAAATTCAGAGAACCTTTGTTTAGCCCCCTCCAGTGTCCATCCATAACAGGCAGCTCACAACTGCCTGTGACACCAGACTCAGGAGCAAGTGCTTTCTTTTGGCTTTTATACATACACCTTCAGGCAGACACACATGTACGCATAACTAATAGAAATAAAAAAATAGAATATATTTTCTAAATCCTGTATCTGCAGATTGTGAAGACATGGGTAAATGATTAAAGTCATAAGATGAAAGGAACATAATACCTTTTCCTGCCATAGTAGGAATCAGGATTGCTGTTCAGTGCTCTACTACTACAGTACACTGTGGCCCAGCCTTATTTACACACTAGTTTCCCATTACTTCCCGTATTGAGAAAAGCACAATATTGAAAAACCCATAGATGTAATTCAGCACAGAAAATAAAAGGTGAGAAGCAACATTTGAATACACCGTTCTAAATACTCCTGAGTTGCCAATACTAGAGTATAAGCTTTCTACTAGATTTCTGTCCCTTTACTCTGATCAGAGGATCATGCTCTAGAATGGCAAGGGAATAGAAGAATAAAGCTTTTACTCTTCTGTAAATGAGCAACATATGGTGATGGAGAGAGAACCTGTTACTCACTGGAAGTAGGAATCTTGGAAAAGCAAGAGCTATGAGTCTCAGCTCTGTACTCACTGACTGTGGCTAAGGCTAAGTTATTTAGGTCCTCTGTGCCTTAGATTCTATGTAGATGGAATGATGATACCCCCTTGAATTGCTATCCTGGAGCCTAGTGCATTAAAGTACTTAAGAGACCTATAATAGTGCTGACACACAGTCCATGCTGTGACAGTGCTGAACACAGTCCATGCTGTGACAGTGCTGTTTTGGGGTTTTGGTATTTGGTTTGGTTTTTGGTTTTGATTTGATGGGGATTGCTTGGTTGGTTTTGTTTGTTTGGATTTTAAGACAAGGTCTTATTTTGGAGCTAATGTTGATCTGGAAGTTACTGTGATAGCCTGCAGCTTGCCACAAGTTCAGGAAAGCACCACCATCTCTGACTGCTGTGGCTTTCCCTTTTATATTGTTGACTTTAGCCCATCTTGATCTTAAACAGAAATTTGAGTTAAGGACTATACCTCTGCTTTGATAACAATGGTTTCCCTTTTATGCTGTTACTTCACCCTTCTTTCTATGTCTTTAAGGTGAGTGATTTCACGTGGAGCCATGATGGGACTCAAGCTCTCATTTCATATCGAGATGGGTTTGTCCTGGTTGGTTCTGTCAGTGGACAAAGACACTGGTCATCTGAAATCAACTTGGAGAGCCAGATCACGTGTGGTATATGGACTCCCGATGACCAGCAGGTAATGCTTCTGAAATGTCACTGTGCACCGTTACCATTGCAGGTTGAGGAGGAGGCAGGAGGGGACAGATGCAAAAGCCCCTTAAAGAATCACAGTACTGAGGACCCTGTTCCCTGGTAGAAAGGCTTGTTGACTATGCACAAAGCCCTGAGTTCCAATTCCAACATTGAAGTAAAAAAGTAAAATGAGAAAACTCTCAAAGTGAAAATTAAAACCATCATGTAGATGAAATTCTAGTGTGGTAAACATTCAGTTAATGTTTTTATTATATGAAATGTTCATATAAATCAATTTTAGAAATCCAAAAAAACTGCCAGTTTATCAATAGGTAACAAGTAGAAAAGGAAGAACAACTAATAATCATATTGTGAGAAAGTTTCCTCTTCAGGCAAGTTAAATTTCCATGGTTCACTTATGAGCAGCAGTAATGAAATAGTCCAGATGCTGTTGCAGTTATAAACAGCAGGGTGAACAGTGCTCCTCTCACTTCTGCTCAGGGAAGCGGTTGGCGGGACTCTGTCAGAGCCTTGTGTCAGGAAACGCACTCCTAAGAAGAACGAGGGAAGGAAGGGTGGGCTGCAGTCACAGGCTTTGCATGGGATGGTGAAAGCGGGCCTCCCTTGTAGAGTAGGTGCTTAAGGCGTGGCTCAGTCACTGGAGAGCTGAGTAGATAACAGGCCACTTTTAAAAGTGGGAGACTGATAGAGCTCTTAGCATGCATAAAGAGGCAGGATGTGAAGTGGTGTGGCTTGTGCTGTCACATTGTAGACTAACCCTGAGGAATCCTTGAGCATGGTGAGAGAGCTGGAAGGACGTGAGTCAGACACAAGAGCCTTCATGGCAGCAAGCCTCTGGCTGCTTTTTTGAAGTATGATTGCAAATGTTTCTTTATTGACCCTATTTGATATAATAATGGTTAAAAAAAAGCATAATGACTCAAAAATTATGTATTAATAATTTAGAAATAGATGTTTGACTAATTTAAACCTTTACAAATGTAAACCATGTTTACCAAGTAGTATTGCTTGGAACTCTATCTTCTGTTCTTAAGCTACACTCCTTACTAAACTATTTCTCTAGTTGGTACACATTCATTTCATGTTTCCATCACCTCAAGTTTAAACAGGCAATTTTTTTTCCTTCATGATCAGTGCTGATTTATAAATTCTTAAGTTTCTTCTCTCTTCCAATAGACTTTTTCTTACTCTCCTTTAGTATTTCTGTGAAGCATTTAGTTTCGTATGAAACTTTTATATCCTAGGGTCTTACTCTTCTTATCTTGTGAGGGATGCCTGCTGGCTGGCCTCTTCCTCTCCTTCTCAGTTTCCTCTTCTGTAACAGAGGCTGTGAATTATTTCCTGCCTCTTCCCCACGCTTCTGTAATGATCAACTATGAGGATGCTTATGCAAGCACTGAAAATGTACTACAGTCAAGTCAGCTTCTGCTTCTGAGTGCCCTAAAGGATGGAAGCTGTGCAGTACCTGATGCCTGGTGTGCTGCTTTGCCAGCCACTGTCCCCAACAGACTAAAGACATGCACACACTTGCAGTGTGACAAGTATGTGTCACACAGAAGGTGACACAGGAGGGAGAGGTGGTTCCTCCCTTGGGGAACTTGGGAAATGTGAAGAGACAGAACTATGAGCTTACCAATGCTGTACCTTGGGCATGGTGTACATGACATGTAGTAGATCATAGACGACCCACACAGCTAGTGTCTATAGCTAGCTCCCTCATGCTATTGTCACTATTTTGAAGCTGTGGAAATGGTCTGAAGGAGCCCATGGGGCATGGCCATGACTATGCAAGACTAAGGCATGCCTGTGTGGTAGAGGCTCCCAGCCTACCATCTGTGTCCTCAAGACTGCTTTCACTTCCAGGAAGGATCTGTATCCTTCCTTGTTCATCAGACTTTCAAAATGGTTTACAGGACACTGAAGAACATGGACCTGCAGTTGAAATTAACAGGGATATGAGAGTTGAACACTTTTTTTAGGCCTGTTTGATCTGAACATGGAAAAAGAAAACTTCTTCCCTTTCTTTACCTGAGACAACACAGGAGAAGTGATTTATTTTGACTAACAGTTTGCAGTCTATCATTTGTTATATGTTTTAGAGCCTTTGTGAAGACAAAATTGTGGAAGGGCAAGAAGAAACAGAGCTGTTTAACTCATGACAGCTAAAAAAAGCACACTGACAGGAAAGAATGGTTAGTGTATATTCCTCAAAAACATATTCCAGTGACAGGCAGTGGTAGCGCACACTTTTAATCCCAGCACTTGGGAGGCAGAGGCAGGCAGATTTCTGAGTTCAAGGCCATCCTGGTCTACAGAGTGAGTTCCAGGACATCCAGTGCTACACAGAGAAACCCTGTCTCAAAAAAAAAAAAAGAAAAGAAAAGAAAACCATATTCCAGAAGACAACACTGCTTCCGACCAGCTGGCCTTCCTTTAGTCTGTTCTCTTTGAATTAATTACTAGATGAAACCATTAAGTCAGATCTCTTGTTACCTTACTGAAACCCTGTCACAGATGTGCTGTATTAATATCTGAGGTGTTTCCTATCCAGTCAAGTGGCAAGCAGAAGAAACTCTCACATCCCATCTTGCCATTCTCTGATATCTCTGACATGATTTTGACTTGAAGTTTGCCTTATGTTTGCAGCTAGTGACATAGCTGGTTCTGGCCTTCCGTGTGTGACTTGGAGAGCAGGATTCCGTGACTCCTATGGCCTGCGGTGGTCTGACTACAAATCTCCAAGTATATGAGGATTGGCTCCACTTGTTCCATGTTTCTCAGAGAAGTTAACATATAGTCAGAACAGCATTCAACAGAAACCCTTCACATCTTAGATAGGATTTGGGGTATTTCCTGCCAACCTCTAAATATCTAAGCTATGCCTCTTTATAAGTGTGTTAAGAAGTCCAGAGGTTTTTCCCTCCTATTTGTCACCTACTTTCTTCATTCTAGATTGGTGGCTTATGTGCCATTTTGAGTAGGGAGACTTTGTAATGACTGAGTATCCGTTGTGAACTGTATACACAGATGTGACTGTTTCTCAGTTTGCAGAGTGCATTTCCACGTGTGAATGCTTCTGCCCCACATCCTGTCCAGACAGTGTCGGTGGGGTGCAGAGCACTTGCCCCAGCTTGTGGTTAGTAATGTGTTCAGTATAAAGAAAGTTTGTTAAAATTCAACCAATAATATGCTGAGACTCTTGCTCTCAGTCGTCTGCTCCTCCCTCTTACCTTTCATGCACATATTTTGTAGTACATTCTTGTGTACTTGTGCATGTTGATATATCAGCCTTATATAACTTACATATATCATTCACTTACATTCCCACACCCAGAAATGAGTAGTGATGGCATCCATTGTCTAGGTTCATTTCCCTGACTGTTAGAGAAATATGGGGTGTTTCTGGGTTTTTGTTTTTGTTTTTAAATGCATATTTTGCCTGCCTGTATGTCTGTACACCATGTGTGTATAGTTCCTTTGGAGACCAGGAGAGAGCATCAGATCCTCTAGCAGTGGAGTTACAGACAGGTCTGCGCCAACATGGGTGCTGAAAATTGAACCCAGATCTTCTGAAAGAGCAGCCAGTGCTTTCACTGCTAAGCCATGTCTCTGGCCCTAAAACAATGTATTAACTTTGTATACGTTTGCTTTGTTTTTGGAACCACGATCAGTTTAATTTGTGTATGCCAATTGATGGTCTGTTCCAACTTTTCACTGTTGAATGTTAGAATCTAGAGCTCCGTGTGAGGGACTGTGGCCCAGGAGCTCAGTCTCAGATTGCAAAGCGCTCTTAATTCATGGCGATGCCTTTCTGTCATTCCCATAGTACAGAGGAAGTCATACCAGGTTATGGTGAGGTGGGAAGTCTCTATTGTAGAAATCAGACATTGCCTGACAACATTCTTCACCAATGGATTGGTGGAAGCTAGAGCTCTCTTCCCACATTCTAAAAAGAAGCTTGTCTGCCTGTTCTGAGAATGTTAGGTCAAACACAGACGTAGGCAGTGAGTAGCTATTAAGGGGCTAAAGATAGCCCAGGATAATTTGGTTTTGGACCTGCAACATTCTGCAGTAGCATTCCACATTCATGGAGATCCTAATCAAGTCAGTGAGCCTAGCTAAAAAGTAGTTTTTTGTTTCCTTTGTGTATGTTTTTTGCTTTGGTTGTTTTGGGGTTTTTTTTTTGTTGGTTTCTTTGTTTTTGTTCTTCTAAGAACTTGAATTCAAAATGTTTTTCATCAATTTGGTATGGCTACATACAGAACCTTAGCAGAAAATCAAGTTATATTTACAATTTGTTCTCAGTTCTTACAGCTCATTTTTTCAATTGTTGCATTTATTTCATGCAAGAAGTTTGTGTTGTGATAAGGAAAGGTAATCCTGTCTGGATAGTGGATAGCAGACAAAGACAGTGTGTATCCTCCTAAGGCTGCCCTAGCAGAGCACTGCAGACAGTGTGGCCGAGCTGGCTCCTTTCTCACACTGCAGACAGAGGCTGAAAGCCACACTGAGACATTAGCAGTGTGTCTGGGGCTTGCAGTGTCCTCACGTGGCTTCCTTGCATCCCAGAGTCTGTCTCTTAGGAGACCCACATCTGCTGGATTAGACCATCACTTATGTTAGTCCTCATCTCAAAATAGAGTCCCACTTAATAAATTTGCTGGAAAACAAATATTGGGAGCATCTAATTCAGTTGATAACAGACTAATAAATTATTGGAAAAGAGAAGATGTCAGACAGAGCCATGGTGTAAAAGCTTGATGGAGTTGGGATATGTTCATGTTAGAGCATTGCAAGGCCTGAGGGGGAAGACGGCACTTAGAGAGTAACAGAATGATTGACAGAGAAGGCTGAAGTCCTCCATGCCTCCGAGGCACTGAAGCAGTGGAATTTCTGCGGAGCCCTGATGTAGTTTGGGAGAGGACAGAGCACTTGAATGTGAAAGTGCTTTGCCACACAGACCTTGGGAGATGTGCCTCCAGGGGGTGCTTTGCCACACAGACCTTGGGAGATGTGCCTCCAGGGGGTTTGAGGTCAAGGCCAGCTGTCCTGCCACCTGAGAGTCACCTCCTTCTTCAGAAAGGCAGAGGCTGGGACAGTCCTCCAGCAGCCAACCAGACCTGCTTTATCTGTTTCCATGACAAAAGCCTCCAAACCAAATTTTGGGAATTTAGTCTAAAAGATGAAGAATTCTGTGGTAACCCTTTGTGAATGCACATTTACTAACATGGGAAGGGACTCTGTGGCTCTTGATTTTCCTGGAAGAATCCCAAGAAAACAGTCCTTTGGGGCTTGCTTCTGCCACTGGGAGGGACTGGGTTCCACAAGGACTGTGCTGTAGAAGCAGAGTTTACCTAATACACCTGCTGCTAGCTGCTCCAGATGTCTGTCTCCCTGAGTACAGTTCATACTTACTTTGTAAATCCTAAAACCTTTAAAGGCAGAGATGCTTAAATCTCATATTTTCTTACACACTCTTAAAATGATTTTAAATAAAATGGGAAGGGTCTAGGTTAATAAATATTTGACAGTTAATAAGATTCCATTTTTTTATTTTCCAGACTTTAGAATGTACAGGCCTGATCAGGCCAAATATTTCCTCAGCCCTCTAAGGGTTATTGTGTCTCACTTACTAAAAGGAGGGTTAGTCTAAAACACATCTGATGTGTGCTGTGTTATTCCAAGTACACTGAGTTTATACAGTCGTCTTCAGGTGACATTGGGGGAAAGCCAGGAAAGGTTCCATGTGAAGTAAAAGTCACATCTATATGCAAATGCTTTGCTAGAAACAGCACTTGTAGGTAAAGTGGAGCCAATCGGAGACTTAAATGGGACCTACCACTGACCAGGTATCAAAATCAGGTCCTCATCTTTGTGTGGCAAGCACTTTATTTATCCAGCTACCTTCCTGGAATTTTACAGTTTATATATTTTTATTAAAATTAAATTTTTATTAAATCTAAAGATATTGCAGTTAGTGCATAATTAAACATTTAAAGGCAATCAGTTTCATGTCAAAATGAGTGAAGACAAATTTTGTCTTTTTTTTCCCACTTTTTATCATTTCATCTCCCTTCCCTGTGTGCATGTGTGCTTGTGTGTGTGTGTGTGTGTGTGTGTGTGTGTGTGTGTTTTGATGGGTATTGAACCCAGGCCCATAGGTGTGCTAGACAAGTATTCTATCATGACTGTGACTGTTTCGCTTGTGATCAGTGTCTCTATGTAGCCCTTAGCTGTCCTGCAGCCACACTGGTGTAGAACATAGCAGAGATGATTCATTTTCCTCCACCTCCTGAGCCACCACAGGTTTGCACCACCATGTGCAGCTCTGCTGTAGTTTTTTGTTTGTTTGTTTGTTTGTTTGTTTCCCAAGACAGGGTTTCTCTGTATAGCCCCGGCTGTCCTGGAACTCACTTTGTAGACCAGGCTGGCCTCGAACTCAGAAATCCGCCTGCCTCTGCCTCCCAAGTGCTGGGATTAAAGGCATGCGCCACCACGCCCGGCTTCTCTGCTGTAGTTTTAAAGTAACCCTCAGAGTGAGTTTGAGGTCAGTGCATCTGTGCAGGTCTCTTCAGAATGTGTGTTGCCCTCCTAACCATTGCCCACCAGAATGGCTGCAGCTGTCAGTTAGGAAAAGACTCTCTGGGACACACAGTCCCAGACATACAGTTACACAGCCTCTGCTTTCTCAACTAATGACAGCTTTGTAATCAAAATACTTTTCTAAGATTTGACACACAGGTGTTCTAACACCTGGGAGAGAGATAGAAAGATGTCAAACTTGAAAAATTGAAGTATTAATGACTGCTTACTGTTTGCATTAGACTTGCATTTGCTGTAGGTTATATTTCCCTGGCTGCTCTGTAAGGGCTGGCTGTCACCACAGCTTCATTCTCATCCCCCACCCCCCCTCCCCCGGGAGCCTGGAGGCTGTGAGTCCTATGGCAAAGGCTTCGGTGTCCTGGAAAAGACTCAGAAGCCACCATGCTCTGACCAACAGGAACACAAGGGGTCGTCTCTCTCCCGTCCTTTACACAGACTTTTGGAAGCCAAGAACTCTGAAGCTTGGTAGATTAAAATGTTGGCGATCCACGCCCTTGTTGAAGACCTTTGCTGGTGACTAGAGCAAGCATGGAGAAAAGCCTGTGTGGTAGCTGATGGCTTCTGATAAGAACATCTCCAGAAGGTACCTAGGCCACTAGAGACATGTGCCTCTGGCTTGGCTTCAGGATAGAGGAACTTGATTTACACTAGGTGACTGTGTTGTGGGGACCGTTCTGGACTAAACACCGCAGCACTAGTGAGCATGGAAGAGAGAAGGCACGGGTGGACTGGAGCCAAGCTAGCTCCTGAGAGGCCAGGCTCTGGTCTAGTTTGCATTCTCTGCATTCTCAGTTGCTCTAAAGCCGTAGGTGGGACAGGCAAGCCAGTGAACAGAAGTACATGTGGTGGCAGTCAGTGAGTTGTTAAGAGCAACCACTGTTGAAGCCGTTTCTCCAGGTCTTGTTCTGTTCCAGGGAACAAGTGAAGTCATGCTTAGAGATGAGCAGTGCAATCAGTGTAAATCACTAAGAATTGCTCTTTCCTACCTTGTTCAGTTCAGGTGTACTACCTGTTAAAATATATGTCAGTCCATTTTGAATGAAAGAGGAAGAAAGACATGCTTCTAAAACACAGCCCTAGGGATGAGACCTTGGAAGTCACCTAAATGCCGAGTTTGCCACTCTCCAAAAAGGAGGCTGTACTGGCTAGTTTTGTGTCAACTTGACACAAGCTGGAGTTATCACAGAGAAAGGAGCTTCAGTTGGGGAAATGCCACCATGAGATCCAGCTGTAAGGCATTTTCTCAATTAGTGATCAAGGGGGAAAAGCCCCTTGTGGGTGGTGCCATCTCTGGGCTGGGAGTCTTGGGTTCTATAAGAGCAGGCTGAGCAAGCTGGAGGAGGCAAGCCAGTAAGGAACATCCCTCCATGGCCTCTGCATCAGCTCCTGCTTTCTGACGCGTTTGAGTTCCAGTCCTGACTTCCTTTGGTGATCAACAGCAGTATGGAAGTATAAGCTGAATAAACCCTTTCCTCCCCAGTTTGCTTCTTGGTCATGATGTTTGTCCAGGAATAGAAACCCTGGCTAAGACAGAGACTGAAGGTGGCTATCTACATCTATTTTGCATTTTTATCAATAATTTCACATAATGCTGGGACCTTCCTAGATTGTTGGGCTTGTGTGGACTGTGTAGACCTGTCGGGAAGCATCCTTTTCTGTATGAAGGACCCAGGACCAGTTTGTGGCCAACTTGTCCTGTTGTAACTGCTACTTTCAGATCCTCCTCCTACCTCCCTCTGTTAGCCATAAAAGCTTTTGAGTCCTATTTAAATGCTACAGAAATATCCAAGTATGTTCCTAGATATGGTAAAGACATTTTTCTCTTGCATCTACTAGTAAGCTTCTTCGTGAAAGGACTGAGAGAAGGGCTGGGCATAGTGGGGAGGCAAGCTGATCTGCACATTTTGAGGCCAGCCTGCGAGTTTGGGAAGTACTAAGGTCAGAGTCTGCCCTGACCCACAGTACCGGAGCTACATCATGACTGGAGCAGCGTCTACAGGACTGTCACTGGTACCAAGACAAACCAATCCCAACACAAGCTAGCTCAGGAAGGACAAACTTAAGCTGTCAGCGACTACTGAAGCAGAGTGAATGGGGCTGCTCTGCCATCTGTGCAGAATGACTGGGTGTTTTAAAGGAAGACTGAGGAAGAGAAAGGCACATGGACACAGTACTGTGTAGGAGAAACAAAGCTGGCAGGTGCCTGTCAAGGGAATTAGGATTCTGGACCAACTTAGCTGGCCACCACCAAAAGCGGGAGATAGGGCCCTCTCCTGGGTTGGGGGCTAGAACAACCAGTTCTCTTAGAGACATTGAGCTTTCACAGACAGGAACTTGAGGGAGGCCAGTGTCATTCTAGGGACATGGCCTTGAGTTTATAGAAACCATACCAGTGTTCACACAAGGCCAGCAGAGGCAGAAGGAGAGTGGATGAAACTGTGCTGAAATTCTGCATTCTTAGATGACGGTTAGGTACAGTCAAGGTTAGGGCTCAAAGGGTTTGACTGAACTGTGATTGGGCTACTTTCTGTACTGGAATAGCACATATCTCATCTCTGATAAGGCACACATGCTCTCAATGCCAAAGAACCGCTGTGGGTAGGCATGAAAAGACAGCCATAAGAATTTTATAGGAATACCTGTGGGACATGCACAATTGATTCTAGCGGTCAGCCATCCAGCCATCCAGCCAATGGCATTCAGGCATTCATCATCAGGATGTGGTATTAAAAATAATTCATATGGCTCTTCCTGAAAGTGGCCAGAGGTCACCTGAAAAGATGGTTCGCTATTCTCTTGACCTAGAACACCCCACAAAATCATACAAATCAAGAGGTTCAAACCTTTGTGTTCACTTTAAGAACAGCCGGGAAACTGCCCAGGCCATCAAGGGTATGCATATCTGCAAAGCCACCAATTATCTGAAGGATGTCACTTTAAAGCAGCAATGTGTGCCATTCTGGCAGTATACTGGTGGAGTCGGTAGGTGCGCCCAGGCCAAACAGTGGGGCTGGACACAGGGTTGGTGACCAAAAAAAGAGTGCTGAATTTTTGCTGCACATGCTTAAAAATGCAGAGAGTAATGCTGAACTTAGGGGTTTAGACGTAGATTCCTTAGTCATTGAACACATCCAGGTGAACAAGGCACCTAAGATGCGCCGATGAACCTACAGAGCTCATGGCCGGATTAACCCATACATGAGCTCCCCCTGCCACAGTGAGATGATCCTCACTGAGAAGGAAGAGATCGTTCCAAAGCCAGAAGAGGAGATTGCACAGAAGAAAAAGATATCCCAGAAGAAACTGAAGAAACAAAAACTCAAGGCACAGGAATAAATTCAGCATAAAATAAATGTAGATAAAGTTAAAAAAAAATCCATATGAAGAAAAAGCTAACAAAATGTTGACTTTAACACACACACACACACACACACACACACACACACACATACATTTTTGTCCCATCTTCCATTCTTAGTTTGTTCAGTGTAAATGTCATGAAAGATTTCTATTTCATGTATCTTGTAATTTATCTCATGAGACTGTGATTAGCTGAACCTAGAGAGAGCCACAACCAGCCAGAATTCAAATGTGTGTTGGAGAACAGCAACCCAAGCTGCTCTCAAATTGGTGGTGCTCCTCCCTCAGTCTACTGAGAACAGAGATTATAGGTGGGCTCCACTGTGCCAGGGTTGGGGTCTTAGTTGCTACCCTCAGTAACCAAAGCAACAACAAAATGAAATGCAGTGTACAAATGCAGTAGCTGCACCTGTTTTCAGTTAAAGAAATGGATTTTCTTCCACAAAGCCTCAAAAATTTCAGAACACATGGAAAACAAAACAAAATGCTCCAAAGGAGAAACAGAGTAGCATGGTTGGATGAGAATAGGCAGAAAAGGAGGGATCAGCCCTCACTCTGTCCTCTTCTCAGTTGTGAGGATTCATGGTCTCCTTGCCTGTCTGGGAAAGGAGTCTTCCCATACATGATTAGGGCTTAAAATAAAAATGGGCTTCCCTTTGAAGTAGTGGCAGCACTACTACAGAGTCATTTCTGGATCTGGGGAGGAGGGAAGAGAAAGCTCCCTCTCCTGGGCAGGAGAGGCTATCTTACCTTGTCTCTAGGTTAGTTTAGAAGTAAGTCTTCAGTAGCAAAGACATGGGGAGACTTCCGAATCACACAGATTAGAAGTGATGGTTACAGCCAGCTGTGAAACTACATTTTATCTTTTCAGAATAAAACAGGAATCTTCTATCAGGTGCAGGTTTTTTTTTTTTTTTTTTTTTTTTTTTTTTTACAGCTGTCTTATTTTAGAAACTGTTTCTTTAGTTACAAAATATCCAGGCCTGGTCTTGAAGCTCTTTTGAAGGCCACTGTTGTAAAATGAGAGAGGGAAGTTTGGAGTGAATTGCACATCAGAACAGAGGCTCCCTCTGAAGAAAGAGAGGGATGTCTTTTCATTCTGGTCCTCAGCAGGACATTCAGTTCTGCCACTCTCCATACTAAAGTTTCGGGAACATGTTGCCAGTGTTTATGCTTCCCCTGGCTCTGAGCCATAAAGCTTATAGAAAAAGTCATCACTTCCCTCAGGAACTAACTCCAGTGCTAATAATTATACTACATTATAAAAAGCTGTTTGTGGAAGCATGCTTGTTGATATGCAGTTCCTTGGTCCAGCCTTACTAAAGCATGTAAATGAACATTGTGTCTAGAGGTAACTGTGCTGGTGAGATGCTGCTGCTTCCAAAACAAGAGCCTGCGCATGGTGCTATGTCTTCACCCTCTTCGACTCAGGGTTGGAGCTTGGTTCACAGTTCACCGTAAACCACCTGTAACAATAGTGCATATGTAAAACCACTTCTGTATGGAAATGAAAAGATGACATATTTTCTAGGTGAGGGTGTCCATTGCTGTGATAAAGCACCATGAACAAAAAACAGGTTGGAGAGAAAAGAATATATTCAGCTTAACACTTTCATACCATATAGTCTATCACTAAAGGAAGTCAAGACAGGAGCTCAAACAGGGCAGGAACCTGGAGGCAGGAACTGATTCAGACGCTGTCAAGGGGTGCTGTGTACTGACTTGCTCAGCCTGCTTTCTTATAGAACCCAGGACCATCAGCCCAGGGATGACACCACCTATAATGGCCTGGGCTCTCCCCCATCAATTGCTAGTTAAGAATATGCCCTAGAAGATTGCCTATAGCCAGATCTTATGGGGAAGTTTTCTTAATTGGGTTTCCCTCCTCTCATATGACTTTAACTTGTGTCTTGCTGATATAAAACTATCCAGCACACATGTGGATTATTAAAATCACATTGTTAAAGGAACAACAACAACAACAACAACAACAAAAAACACCTCAAAACCCAAAAACAACAACAAAACCTGGGGCCAGCTCCTGGTCTCCTTGGGCGTCAACACTCATGAATACATACATACACACAATATATATATATATAAAACTTTAAAAATACAATAAAATAAATCTTAAGAGAAAACTGCCTTGTCGTTTATATTTCCAACTAAAAGGTAATTAAAATGCAGAGATAGCCTTGAACTAGCTACCTGCTGAAGAAACTGATATAGCCTTTCAGAGGCCCACTCTCTCCAGAAGCATGGGAGCCACCAGAAGAAATAGTAGAAAGAAAATTTGGGGGAGGGCAATCTTAGGGGAAGAAGTAAATACTAGATTTTAATTTAAAGAAGAAAAGGAAAAAGTCAAAGTTTGAGTGGTTGGAAAACTAGGCCAAAAGCCAATGATTTTTGGGTTTTTTTGTAGAAATTAATTTATAATAGTCACTAGTCATTCTTCACAGAACCATGTGACATCTTGGGGTGCAGACCTGTCCTCAAGTGGTATGATGGAGACTGACCCAAAACCAGAGTGGAGTTCAGAGTACTGTGAGTGAAGGCTGTGGTTAGCATCAGGCCAATTCTGTGTGCAGAGCCCCTGAATCCCGTATGTGAGCCCTCTGAGTACCTGTTGTATACCACACATTGGAGCCTCAGCAAAGCCATTCTTCACTGGCAAGGGGTTGACTATCTTAGGTCTGTGAGGCTGTTGGTATTATTGTAGTCGCTGAGAGAAAAGAGAGTTGGGCCTACCCTTGAACCACAAGACAAGCCAGGAGCTTGGAAGGGGCTGTCGTGCCCCAGCACCAGTGAGGCTTGGCTGTGCGGCTTCCTTGGCTATGGCTGTGGGCAGAGATTGATGTCTTTCTGCAGGCGGTCTCATTATTCTCCCACTGTCTCCTCCTAAAGCCCTTTGCTCACAGAAGCTTTATCTCATTTGAAGCAATTAGTCATGAAAGAACTT
Source organism: Mus minutoides (assembly GCA_902729485.2). Taxonomy (NCBI): domain Eukaryota; kingdom Metazoa; phylum Chordata; class Mammalia; order Rodentia; family Muridae; genus Mus; species Mus minutoides. Next base: position 892,078 of record LR755138.1, on the reverse strand, counting down.
GTAATGGAGATTTTTTTTCAAATCTGATTTCATGTTGTATTGCTGTTCTTCAGTTATCTGTGATATACTTGTTCTAGAACAGTTGCTTTCTCAGTCATTGCTGATAGCTGGACTGCAAGCTGCTGCTTCCTTTCAGTTCATCTCAATTGTGGAATGTCTTCTGTGGGACCTGTTGTTGGAATGAATTCATAGTAGACTCTTGGACCTGGCAGCTTTGGTGTGGACCTTGAATAGCAGTCACTCATTAAATTGCCAGTCCTTTTTTTTTCCTTTCCCTTTTTATTTGTAGAGACTTACATGCCTGTCCTCCTAGCTGCCCTCTGTGACTGTCACTAAGTGCAGAGGTGTGTCCTGCCCTTTGCATGTACTTTTCTGAGCATCATGCACAGTGACAGGTCCTACGGAGACACATGCTGTCACACAAAGCTCCCATCCTGCAGGTTGCAGCTCAGGATGCCAGAACAAAGTATGGTAAACAGACTGACTGGAACACACAGTAGTTTCTCAGATTTCTGGAGGCCAAGAAGATCAAGATAACAGTTTGATTCCTGCTAGGTCTCCTTTGGGTGTGCAGAAGGCTGGCCCCAGGAACTCACTCACATTGCCTTTCCTGGGTGCTTGCAGGTAGAGAGGGAAAAATACAACTTGTACATCTTTTCCTCCTAGAAGGGTGCTCATCTTTTTCCAAATATGATAAGGTAATATGCTTACATGACCAAATATATTTCCTCTTTGGTCAGACGTAAACATTTTCTGTAAATTAGAGACAATTATAATAATGAATTTATGGTGAATCTTTACTTTCCAGAAAAATAAATGTTTTCATAGCCCCTCTTTTAGCTAGAAGACAAAAGAAACAGACAGTACAGCAGTGTTTTCTGCTTTTGAAAACGTATGAACATCATAGTGTATTCATTGTGCTGCTGGTCACGTTTCAGTATGTGAGGGATTATTTTGGTTACATTGAATGAAGTAGGAAGATTCATTCACTGTGAATTGCACCATTCCTGATTGTAACCTTGGCCTGTAGAACTGTGGGAAATGAACTGACCACGCACATGTGTATCTAATTATAGAGATGATGTGGCCAGCTCCTTAGGCTTCTGCCACAGTGACGTCCCCATTATAGGTACTGTCACCTGGAACTGAGCTAACATAGACCTTGTGATGTTGCTTTTGTAGGGTACTTATCACAACAATAGAAAAGAAACTGAGCAGTTGTCCCATTGCTCTCAGTGTTCACCAGTTTGTCTTTTAGTTGTGCATATATTTCGTCCTCTTAGCACAAATTGAGATTGAAATTTACTCCACTTGTTCAAGGGCCCTACTCTTTGGTTGCAGGTGTTGTTTGGCACAGCAGATGGGCAGGTGATCGTCATGGACTGCCACGGCAGAATGCTAGCCCATGTCCTCCTGCATGAATCTGATGGCATCCTCAGCATGTCCTGGAATTACCCCATCTTCCTGGTGGAGGACAGCAGTGAGAGTGACACAGACTCAGATGATTATTCTCCTCCCCAAGGTAACCATCTCGCTGCCCTCCCTTTCATTGCCTTTGGCAAAGAGAACATCAGGAAAGAGAAGGTGTTCACCTTACACATACCTCTCTGACGTACTACAGACACCTTTTTTTTTTTCCCTTGGTTTTTTGAGACAGGGTTTCTCTGTATAGTTCTGGCTGTCCTGGAACTCACTTTGTAGACCAGGCTGGCCTCGAACTCAGAAATCCGCCTGCCTCTGCCTCCCAAGTGCTGGGATTAAAGGATTAAAGGCGTGCACCACCACGCCCAGCTCTACAGAGACCTTTTAATGATGAAATGCAGCACAACTGCTCCCCCACCCCCGAAAGCTGGTCTTCCCATTACCTCTTTTCTTAAGATCACTGGTTGAGTTGATTTCATTCCAAAGACTAAGGTTTTCCTAGACATAAAATGAGACATGTGTCTCCTCCTATCCCTAGGGTTTTGTGGGACTTAGCTGCTTAGCAGGAATAAATTTTCATCGCAGATGAAAGATTGCATACTACTAATATAACTTAATATGTGGTATGACCAAATCCCTAGCTGTTTTAAAGCTGGTGGCTTTAGCTTTATGTAAGAGAAAGATTAATTCTGTTGTTCCAGAGAGCACTGGCTTGAGCTAGTGCTCCATGTCCCTGTTTGTGCTCTGTCCCTTCTCAATCACAAAGAGGCAGTGCCCCTCTGTAAGCCTTAATGGTGTTAGTTGGTGTTAGATACTTGAGATACTTGTCTCCTCCACCTTTGGTGGTAGTATATTTTGTCAAATGTGAAGGAGACCAAAGGCAGCCTTTGATAGCCGGTGGGCCTCTGCCCAGCATCAGGATTGGTTAGTCACCAATATCTTATCCCTGTACTTGTTTTTTCCTTGAAGAAAAAAAGATGCATTATAAAATGCTGGAAAGGAGTGATCCTTGCATAAATGGCTGTCCCATAGCCACAGGCTCCAGGCCACAGCCATGCATTTCATGGTTTCTCATCAGTCCTGTCACGATGGTGCATGCTGTCCTATGAAGGCTGGACCAATGTCATCAGTGTCTGGATGGCACATGTCTCCTCTGTCTTGTCACAGAGACATAGCTGATTCCTCAGGATTTTTCCCATATTCAAAATAAGTTATCGGGAGGGGTCGGGATCTGTGAGTCTTAGGAGGAGAGTGTTCAGCACCTACAAATCCATTGAGGAAGTAACTGTCCTTCTTCTGATGGACACAGCCGTGATAAAGTGTTGGTCATATTTCTGTAGCCTCATGGTAATGAAGTCAGTTTCTATGAAATGCAGATAGCTTGTCTTCAAGTGGAAACCCTATGTAGTAAGTAAGATGCAGATTTACTCGTCCTTATTTTATAAGAGGAGGAAATAGTGTGCAAAGACCAAGGTTACAGAACCAGTCTAACTTTGACCTGAGGTGGCAGTGTAGCAGTGTATACCTTACACTTCTCGAACCATGGTGCACTTCTCAGAAGCAGTGGGGTGCTTTCAGGGTAGCACACATTTGCATATTAGATGTAGCGGTATAGAGAGCAGAGGTGGTATGATCCACTGGCGTAGAGTGAAGGAAAGGTTGCTGTCTTGGGTTACATGTCTGTTAGACCACCCTAACTGCCTGCTGGACATGACTTCAGTGCCACTACAATACCTATAGAAGCTTCTGAAGAGTTCTAGCCATCCAGGTGTTCAGAGAAACTTTTACTTAAAAATATTGTAATTCATTTATTTCATATGTATGGCTGCTTTGCCCAAATTTGCAACTGTACACCTCATGCATGCAGCACCTGCAGACCCAGAAGAGAGCCTCAGATCCCTGGTATAGAGTTACAAGAATGGTTGTGAGCCACCATGTAGGTACTGGGAATCAAACCCAGGTCCTCTGGAAGAACAGTTACTGCTCTTAACCACTGAGCCATCTCTGCAGCCTGACTTTTTCTTTTTCAAGTATTGTGTGGGTGCACCAGTTCATGACCTGTTCTATAAGAACACTCCTGGAACTCCCAAGCAGAGTTTCCTAAGGCTGGCCATGTACTCCACACACGGTAAAGGACTTTATGAGTCCCATCTTGGCTCTACCCTCTCTGTAAATTTGGTGGCTCCTGTGGTAAAAACTTCAGGATCTAATACTGGATGCTATAACTTCTTACTGTCTCTAACTTTGAGTGAAGCTTTTTGCTCTGTGCATTGGACCACAATTAAGAAAACACTTTAATACCTTTCCCTATCATTCTTACTGTTATGCAACATTTAAATAATTTACACTTCGTATCAAAAGAAACACATAATACATTAACATGTATGTTAATAAACTCACACACATTATCACTCTCAGTTGCCTCTGGGGATGCCTGTCCTACGTCCTATTTCTCATCTCAGCTCCTCACACTAGTGCCCTACTGTGTGTATGTGTGTGTGTGTGTGTGTGTGTGTGTGTCTATGACCCTGAGTGCTGCAGTGTTCCCTTCACTTGCTCCATTCCAGGCCAGAGTGTGAGCTCTATTACTAGACAACCTTTAGGGCACTGTGGTGCTTTGAATGAGCATGGCCTCCGTAGGCACACATGTTTGATTACTGACTGGGTCCCAAGTTGATAGAACTGTTTGGGAAGAACTAAGAGGTGTGGCCTTGGAGAAGGTGTGTCACTGGGTATGGAATTTGATGTTTTGAAAAGCCCACTCCATTCCCAGTTATCTATCTCTCTCTCTCTGCCTCTTACTTACACACAAGGAACCAAGCTCTCAGCTGCTGTTTCAACGCCATGCCTGCCTGCTAACCCGCTGCACCTGGGAGCCCCACATTAACTGTTTCCTTTTGTAAGTTGCCTGAGTTGTGGTGTTCTGTTGTGGCAATAGAAAAGTACTAAGTGAGGTGTCAACCAGCACAGCCTTAGACGTGGGCCAGGTTGTGCTCACTGGCAGCCATTCACTGGGCCCTTGTGTTTCCACAGATGGGCCTGCGGCATACCCCATCCCTGTGCAGAACATCAAGCCTCTGCTCACCGTCAGCTTCACCTCCGGAGACATCAGCTTAATGAACAACTATGATGACTTGTCTCCCACTGTCATCCGTTCAGGGCTGAAAGGTACAAAATATGTCATTCCTTAACCCCACAGGTGGCAGCTGTGCACACCTGCCTTCCAAGCTGGTGCCTTCCCATGTAGCTGCCGGGCTCTCCTGTGTGATGGCCTTTTGGGGCTTAGTGGAGTCTGTGACAGAGAGCACTCTGCTAAGCTCCTCTGCTCGTCTTAAGTCTATAGCTGCCCTCATGGAGCATAAGGATTCCTGATACCCAGGCTGAGTCCTAGCCCGCTCCTTTCTCCACTCTGGCAAGGATGGCCTGCTGGTGACTATATTTACATCCATCTGCCACTTTATTCAAATGGCAGCAGATGGCACCATGTTGTCCTTTACCCAGAAGCCCTTAAGAGTTTTGGCAAGCTTATAAGGAGTTGATCATTGTGCAGTGGAGTTCCTTGAAAGACCTGTTGAGGTTCCAGACTGTCATATCCATGCAGGGCAATAATAAGTGCTGCTACGTTGCTGTGAGGCAGAGTAGAAAAAATTTAAATTCTAAGCCTGGGTTGGTTCTGATCCTTGATATTACTGGGCTTGCTGTCATCTGACCGGGGATACAGACGAGACTACTGTGCAGCCTTACTGTCTTAGCTGGCCATCATGCAGAGTCACTGCTATGTAGCGTCACTGCTGTGCAGCAGCTGCTGCTTCTCTAGGCTCTCTAGGCTCTCTAGGAACCACGGGGATGTGACGAGTCATGTCGGCACATCACATTTGGCAGCAGTATATGGCACCTATCTTCATGCCCACACACTTACTTACTAAGTCTGTTTTCAGATTAAGGCATAGTTTTAAGCAAATTGTACTCGTTCATAGGTATCCTGTTCTGCTGTTTTAGAACTGCACTTGTAAGGAATTAGTCTATAAGCTCCCCTTGACTAAGTAATTTACCTTAAACTTCTGCTTAGCTCACAAGGAGCAGGAGATGGGGTTTTGGTGTGCTATCCGCTCCTCCCCGATTTTTTCTTTTACTTAGAAAAATATGCCTGAGTCATGAACTTGGGTGTTCTCTGATGCAAGCAGTGGCAGTACGTTTCTAGGTGGTACAGATGGATTCCAAAGACCCTCACATTGCATCCCATGTGTATCAAGAAACAAAGATATGCTTTAGTCCCCTGCCCGCCTCCCAGCACCCCACCCTACCCCTACCCCAGCACCGGCACTTCCTCATGTAGCAGGCCTACACCTTTCAGTCCTGACTCTGTCCTGTGAGTATGTATGGAGGCCAGAGAATACCCTCAGGTGTCATCCTCTGAAATAGTAGCTGCTTTCTTTGAGACTGGGTTAGTTACTCATGGCTCGAATGCTCCGCAGTTAGACTAGGCTGGTGGGCCAGTGAGCTGGGGACTCACCTGACTCTGCCACCTCTCCAGCAGTAGATTACAAGCATGTACTACCATATCTGGCAATTACTTGAGTTCTAGGGACTCAACTCAGGTCCTGATGTTTACAATAAAACACTTGACAATGTGGGATATCACTTGACAGTGTGGGATATCTCTCCAGCCTCTAAAAAGGAAAAGAAAACCAAACAACAAAAACTTTCTTTAAATAAAAAACACTTTTCCTGATTTTACCATCATGCAATTACTAAGTTGTGTATCTGACCCCTTTCAGTCACTTCCTATCCACATGTCTATGTACACACATGTACACACAGACATACATATATCTTTTGGTTAATAAAAAAGCAGCTGTTTACCATAGAAAACTAAGGGGCAGAGGACTGTGTTGACCTCTAACTCCCAAATGGTGTTATGGTGTTTATGGTACCATCTCTTTCCTGCTGAGTCTTAGCTACCTCCTTTTAAAGATCCATGAGATTGGCTTATGAAATATTCTAGTTTTCCTTCTGTTGATGTGTTAAACACCTACCAAAAGCACCTCGGGGAGGTAAGAGTTATTTGTATTGCATTTCCACAGTCAATCCCAGAGGGCAGTCAGCTCCGGAATTCAAGCAGGCACTTGAAGCAGGAAACTTGGAGGATTGCTTTTGTTGTCTCGACCACCTGCTCAGGGAATAGTACCTTCCACAGCAGACTGGACCTTTCCACATTAAGTAGTAGTCAAGATAATGCCCACAAACATTCCAGTAGACCCATCCCTCAGGTGAAATTCTCTGGTCAGATGACTCTGAGCTTTGTTAAGTGGACAGTTAAAGATGACCAGGACAAGGAGAATAGTATAAATCTGTTATTTTTCTTTGCATAAAATGCCTAAAGGGCTCAAATGTGCGGCCCCGAAATCACTGAGAAAAGTAGGTGAAGTGTGAGAGCAGACCACCTAGATGCCATGAGCTGCCGGACCCTGCGTGTCAGGAGCTGCAGCAAGAGCATACGGCATGCACTGGCTGTCTCTACACTGTATTCCAAATAGTATCTCCAGAGATTTAAGAACATTATTACTAAGAATCTTGGAAAGAAACATTGGAAATCATTTTTAAAAGTGACTCAAGCATAATTTATTTTTTAAAACCCTAAAAGAAGTATGTCCCAATCACACCTAGGCTTCTAGCACCCGAATGAATACTTGCTTTTGTTCTTATTTCCCCATCAGTTTATGCCTGTTTCAAATTTCCATCCCAGGAACTTTGTCCCTGTAAAGAGAACTTAGTTCCTTGGTTACAGTGGAAAATTCAAGGTGGTTTTTTGTTGTCAGGGCTCGAGAGGTAATGGAGTACACTGTGTTCAGCACAGCTGAGCACTGCTGACCTCAGAGAAGCCAGTGCTTTCCACTGTACCTCTCGATGCTGATGCTACAAGTTCTGTCCTTGCCAGAACAAGGAGGACCGTGTTCATAAGGAGCCTATCCTTTTGATGAGTGCACTTTACCTTGGCAGATGACAGCTCTCAGTATGTCTCCGCACCTGCATGTACGAAAAATCTGGGGCTTTGTTCATAAAGACTTAGACTCACTCTCACCTCTAACACAGACACCCCTGGAGATCTCAGCATCTGCTTGCCTTGGCTCTGAGAATTTGAAGGCATTGTGCATCCAGGCCAGTGCTGCAGAGGCAAAAGCTTGCTCTTGCCTTCTAGTTTTTAAATCCACTTTGTGTCAAAAATTTCAGAATCTTAAAAGAATGAAAGAAAGAAGTGTGGTACAGTCACTCAGCCACCCACTCAGCAAGGTGGGTTAGATGAGGGCCTTGGGAACGTTGCCATCTCTCTCCCCCATCTTGGGAGTGCTGGTGGGGTCATCTTGTCGCTGCTTCACTCTGACTTTTCTCTAGTTCCTTTGTGTGCAGAATGCTATCGTCCAGAGCAGGTCATTTCAGTCTCACAGTCATGACAGGCTTTTCTCTAGACACACATGATCTGGCATCAGGTGTGCAGAGCACACTGTAGATATGTCCTCTAGTTCCATCTCCTTTTGTATTGGAAATCTTGGTAACCAGGATATTTATTTGATTTTTTTAAAAAAATTAGTTTTCAACTGAGTTCTAGGACAGCTAGAGCTATGCAGAGAAACCCTGTCTCAAAAAAACAAACCAAAAACAAACAAACAAAAAACTTATTTTGTTTTCTAGTTTGATTTTACTTCATATGAGAAATTCTGTTTATTGGTAGTTGTATGATTTCAGGTGCTTCCAGCCTTTTTTGTTCTATGTTTGAAGCTCTTGAGCTATTTCCTGGTTTCTGCTCTGTTCTGACTTAATGAGAAGGTCCAGGAGACTGCCTTGCCTCAGGGAGTACTCTGTAGCTTCTCCAGCAGGTGAAGGACTCAGCGTGCTGGAGCTGCAGCATCAGAGTCTTCCCATCCATGCGACCTGTATAGGGTGGGCACTGAATTCTAGCCCTGGGTTCTGATCTGTGTGGCTGTGATCAGAACACCTTCAGTGATTTTAGTCCAACCTCTCTACAAAATCGATCTGTATTTCAGAGAACTGTAACCAGATGGTAGTTTGAAGGCATTGAGAGAAGCAAAAGAGTCTGTGCATCTTATTAGTACTAATAGGTGTCTGACTGTCTATCATCTATCTTATCTATCTATCTATCTATCTATCTACCTATTTTATCAACAGGAGATGAGTAGTTGCTTATGCTAGAATAAGACACAGCATTCACTAGCCATTTGTAGGTAGGCATCTCATTTCTAGTGAGATTTCTCCACTCATGCTACCTGGCACTCAGCAGGAATGCCTTTGTTCTTTCTCTATTTCACATCATCAGTATCCAGCAAAAAGTCAGAGCTTTCCTGTGCACATATGCATCCAGGGCCTCAACTTTATGCCATTGGTCCCCAAATATTAACTACTAATTGGGGTTTACCTCAATCTATTTTTTAATTGGAGAATTTATAAATATACTTTTAATCACGTATGGGCATGAAGGAGAACATAATAGGAAAGCCCTGATAGAACATGACTCAGCTATAGGTCTTATCTTACTTAGTAGTTCACAATTTTATTGTGGGAATGATGATACTGGAGGTACATATTCAGCATTCCAGTGTTTGCTTATTTTTAGCCTATATATTTATATGTATATATCTCTGTATATGCTTTAATTATTAGATCTTGCTACATAATCCAGGCTGGCCTTAACTGTGACCCTTTTGCCTTCACCTGCCAAGTACCTAGACTTACAGGCACATGCTGCCATACCTGGCTTTACCTTGTAGGTTTTCTTAGAAATTATTTTCACCCTGAATTAGTTATGTTCCAAAGGAACAGCAATCACCATCCAAATAAATTCCCGGTTTTAGAAGAGTATTATTAGCTTGTACAAAGTATACCCTCAGGAAAGAAAGACTGAAGAGCCTCTGTTGGCTTTGTTTAGGAGTTGTGTTTTAAGCTGCTGAAGACAAAATGATGTGGCTGTTGAGGAGGGCTGTGTCCTCGTGCTAACCAACCCTTTTGTGTGGTTGCAGAGGTGGTGGCCCAGTGGTGTACGCAGGGAGACTTACTGGCAGTTGCTGGGATGGAGCAGGCCCAGCTCAGTGAACTGCCTAATGGTCCTCTTCTGAAGAGTGCCATGGTCAAGTTCTACAATGTTAGAGGAGAGCACATTTTCACTCTGGACACACTTGTGCAGGTAAGAACACTTGAAAATATAGTGGGTTGCTGTGCTCTGTTTTTGGTAAATAATCATGAATTAGTTATTCTTACTGTAATTAGCTTTGGCAAGCTTTATTTTAATCTTTTTCCCAACTGATTCTTGGCCTGTAAACCAGGGAATTAAGGAAGAAAGCAGCTTTTACCTTTTAGCCAAAATGTTCGATTCCATTTTGAAATCAAATGAGTAGAGTTAATATAGGAATCTGCTTCAGGAAAAGCCCAGATGATGAATTCTAGGTCTTCACATAGCTGTTTGTAAGGGGGAATTTCTTCCTATAACAAAAATGAAGTTAACAAGAGAAAAGTAGAAACAGAATTGAGTAGCACTTTAGAGTAGATCTCAGAGGGCAATATTAGACTGCACACTAAAACATAGAGCAAGAGGGAAAGGCTTGTCAGATACAAACACTGTAAGCCAAGGCTGCGATTTGCTCTAAAGCCTTTTCCACAAGTGTCTGGCAGTTGTTTTCTTTGTCCTGGTGGAGACAAATGGAAGTCCCAGATCTGTGCTGCGCAGTGTCCTCTGTTTCTGTGAATCACACTCTGTGCCCTGGGAAATAGAATCAGAGAGCTTGTAGCTTGTTTGCCTGAGCACAATGCCCATCATACAGTGGTCATCTGGGTTACAGTGCAAAGGATGAACTTGCCTGCCTTTTTATGGCCAAGTAGATATTCTTACGTGAATTTAATACACTTCGTTTGCCTACTTATACACCATGGACATTTGAGTTCCTTCTATCTTTGGCTGTTCCTTTGTTTTATTTGAGACAGGGTTGGGGTTGGAGAGATGACTCAGAGATTAAGAGCACCGACTGCTCTTCCAAAGGTCCTGAGTTCAAATCCCAGCAACCACATGGTGCCTCACAACCATCCATAATGATATCTGACCCCCTCTTCTGGTGTGTCTGGAGACAGCTACAGTATACTTACATATGATAAATAAATCTTTTTAAAAAAGAGAGAGACAGGGTTTCTCTTTGTAGCCTAGCTTGACCTAAAACTTGATATGTAGACTATGCTGTTCTTGAAATCACAGAGATCTCTCATCCCTGTTTCCCAAATGCTTGTGTTAAAGGCAAATTCCTCCATACCTGGCTGACTACTGTAAATAATGCTGCTATGAACTTGGGTGCACAAATATCTCAACCCTTCTTTAAGTTCTTTTGGCTATGTACCCAGAGATTCACTTCTTGGTCATGTGATAGTTTTAATTTTTCGGCTGACCTACCATTTTCCATTGCTGCTGCTTGCTTATACATTCCCTCCCACCTTTCTAACTCACAGTTTCTCTGTCTTCATAAGTGTCTTCTGGACGTTGTGCTTTTATGGTTTGGCCATGGGCAGTAGCTGTCATAGTGGGTATGGTGTCCCTTCATTGTGGCTCTTATCTCAGTCGACTGCCAATGTACTGAGAACATCTCACTGCTGATTTGTGTGTTGTTAGAGATGGCTCTCAAGAACTTTCCTCATTTGTAATAAGCTATTTTGTTTTATTTGTAGGGTTGAAAAGTATCATTTGATATCTTTGTGATCAAATAAATATGTACATATCTGATCCCGTATTAATCCGAGCAGGGCTGATACAGTGAGAAGTGACTATGTGGCTGGCATAAACCTTTTAGGACCATTTTATAAGAAGTAAACAGGAAGCCGGGCGGTGGTGGAGCACGCCTTTAATCCCAGCACTTGGGAAGCAGAGGCAGGTGGATTTCTGAGTTCGAGGACAGCCAGGGCTACACAGAAAAACCTTGTCTTGAAAAACCAAAAAGAAAAAAACAAAAAACAAACAAACAAAAAAAGGAAATAAGAAGACAATATTAGTACCTCCAAAACCTGAGAAGCCAGTTAAAGGAAAGTACATAAATATTACAGATACATGTTCTAGATTTTCTAGATGCTGTGGTAACATGGATAAAAGGAGTACTTGCTTTTTATGAGAATCTTTTATGTCTGGCAGTCCCCTCTCTTAACCTCATTCAGAAATTTTTTGTGCAACCGAAGACACCCTTACATTTTTCATGGCTGTTTGTAAAGGTGCAGAGCATCGGAGAGATGTGAATGGACCAGTGCTTCTATCAGGCATGCTTCCTGTCCTTTAGTGCTACACACTAACATGGAAGGGACCACCTGAGGACTGAGGTTCTCTGAATGTCAGGACTACACTCAGATCAAGTCAACCTCTCCTCCAGTCTCAGTGAATATTGTACTGACTTTGGAGTAGAGGTTCAGCCGCGCGCGTGTGTGCGTGCGTGTGTGTGTGTGTGTGTGTGTGTGTGTGTGTGTGTGTGTGTGTAGGTAGGTGTGTGTGTGTGTGTGTGTGTGTGTGTGTGTATGTAGGTAGGTAGGTAGGTAGGTAATTAGGAAGTGGGACTAGAATCAGACAAGAGAGTAGGTTAGAGTCACCTGCACAGAGACTATGGTTGCAGTGAAGCTGGACTGTGTGAAGTGAATAGTGGGAAAGGCAAAGGAAGAAAGAAGAGCCTGTGCTTAGAGTGCAGAGGGCGGCGCTAAGTCAGCAGCCCAGGTGCAGAGTGGTTAGAGTGCCATAAGGAACTGTTTAAGGGAACCATGTCAGCCAACAGGATAGCAGGTGAATGTAGACATGGCAGAAGTGGATTTGGGAGTTTTTAGGTTGACTGGTCTCATCATAACAGTGGAAGCTATACTGTAAAAGAGTTTTCTCCAGTGTTTCTGGAGTCATCTGTATGCTAAGTATTGTTCTAAGATAGCAGTGGCTCTTAACTGTCCTATTGATGGTACCCTTTAATACAATTTCTAATGTTGTGGTAACCCCCCTCCCCAGCCATAAATTATTTCCCTGCTATTTCATAATTATAACTTTAGTACTGTTATGTATTATAAATACCTGATATTTGATACCCATAAGTTGAGAATCACTGCCATAGGTGCTGGAAGCGTTGCTGCAACAACTAAATAACAAGATATTTTCTGAAGTAGAGTAAAATATCTGAACTTTAGCTGTGTAATCTGACAAGGTTTACAAAGAAAATAAGAAGCGGGAAGTAACGTGAAACACAGAAGTAGATACTTATAAACAACTAAGACCTGGGGGGTGGGGAAGGGAGGAAAGGGAGAGGAGAAGGAAGGAGAAGGAGAAGGGGGAAAAAGAATGATAAACATACCGAACAAGAGCAAGGTGAGAAGTGGGCTTGCTGACAGCACAGGAAGCTTGGAGGACATGCAGGAGATTGCAGGAGATTGCAGCAGGAGCCATGAGCACAGGAAGGAAAGGAAGGACAGCTTCCGTGTGAGTCCCTGGTAACCTGGGAAGCAGGTGGAGCAGGGGTGTGGTGGGATGCAGCCGCACTTGCGGAGTGGTGAACTGAGAGGAATCCGTGTGGAAGCAAGCTGGGACATTATGGTAAAGGAGATGGAGGGTGCTGTCTCCTCACCTCCCAGAGTCAGGAGGAGTTAGGAAGGTCAGTGTAGCTTCTGATCATCATCACAGCAAGCAGAGGGCAGCACATAGAAGACGGAGCAAGCATGCCAGCCAGAGTCCCTGCCCTCATATAAAACCACATGTGCCTTCAAGGAGCCTCACTCTGTGACCCATTCTGATCCCAGTTACCTCTCAAAGGTCTTATGTCCAAATAACAGTCACATCGTAAAACTTTGAGGGTTAATTTTTCAGCATCTGAAGACACACTCAAATGTGTCCATAGCCAGCAAATAGGAGAGGATGGGGAGTTTCAGACTTTCTAAGTTAAGACTTTTGAGTTTATTGGATATTTATGAGTTCAGGACTGAGACATACCTCATGATTGTGTCTTAGAGTACATGTCCCATTGGCATTCCATCGCGCAGGTATAGAGTGTCTTGCTCTGCTTTCTCAGTTCAAAGAAACTTATCCCTAACACCAACATGATAACATGCTATTTTAAATCTGCCCAAAAGATTATGACCTGCTTCTCTCTGAGCTCTTGTAGTGCATAACGCCTCTAGTGTGCAGTACTTCAGTGTCTTCTTTTCCTTGATGTTGACTCCCCATGCTGCCCAGCCTGAACTGCAAGCACACTGCGGCCCTGCCTCTCCTGCCATCCATCTACTCAGACTTGGTGGTACATCCTTGTTTGTTACCCCAACCCATGGATTCTTTCCTGCTCTTCATTGGCCAGTACTGTCTATGAAACCTGTTTGTCCTGCCTGTCCTTTTAGCTTTTTCTATAAACATGTTTTTGTTGTTGTTGTTCAGTAAAACAGCCTTTACTCAAATGGACTAGGGAGAGAATGGGGTTCATTACTTACTGAATGACATGTAGTTGATTTTCTGAGTGAGACAGTACACATTCTTAAGGTGCTGTTGTATCAGGATACCAGTACTTAGGAGAGGCGGCCACTTGTAATAAGATAAGCACCATTTCCTAGCTTGGGCCAAGAGTTGTGGTTCTCCTTGGTTTATTAGCTTGGCCTAAGTTACCTAGCCCTCTTGACTCCACTCTCCTCAGTTGTTAACTTGGACAGGAGTGCCTGTGTGACAGTTGAGAGGACTGTAAGATAATACATGTGGTTACGTACTGTGGCAGCAGAATGGAACCGCTTAGGAAGATGTGCTTATTTTGTTAAACGGGTGGCTATTGAAGCTTGCGTTAGTTGAAAGTCTGGATTAGTAGTATAAATTCTTGGTATAAATAAAAGGTTAGGATATCTGATGTATAACTAACTATTATTCAGAAATAGTTCCATGGAAAGCAGAACTAGAGGGAAGGGGCAGGAGTTTGCCTTCTGCAGCCCAGCCCTGCACTGCTGGCCTGGCAGGTCCATTCATCACTCAAAAAGGAACAGAATATTTCAGGAAAGAAGTCACATGTGCAGCCAGCTCCATGTGTCAGGTTGTACCGGCTGATGATGTGAGCCCTGATAGGAATGTCTGTGGGGTATCGGCTGCAAAGGGAAAGAGGAGAAACAGGTGTCTTTCAATCCAAGCTTAAGGGCTGGGGAGTTAGCTCAGTTATAGTGTGTTTCCACAATGTGATTTTCAGGATATCCAACAAACAAATGTATAAGTTTGGTGATACTGGAATCACTGTCCTAATATGTAGCGTCAGAGTTTAAGGGTCATACACATACATGCACGCGCACACCCATGCACATGTACAGTGTTACTTTGCTGTGTTGTTAGCAATGGGTATGACTTGCTGTGAGTTAACAGGTCCCTCTTTCAGTGGTCTGTCTACCCTTTGTGGAATCATTTCATTGTAGAAGCCCAGCTTGAAATGTTCTAGGATCCCTCAGACCTGAGTTCCTGTCTCCATATCTAATAAATGCATGATCTTCTTTGGTGGGGGAGCTATGGCCCAGCCTCATGGATAAAAATACAAGATAATATATCTTTAGCCTTGCTTTTGCTTTTTGAAGTTGAAACCAGGATTAGCTGACCCTAGGGGTTATGTTAAGGAATTGTCTTTATGTGTTCCTTTTATCTCAATGTTTGTCACTAAAGTGTTGTGAAAATTCTGTTACTGTCATTCACATAAATGATCTGACATCTCCACTTGTGATCTCTGCAGCCCTGGAAGCCTCATTAAATTAGGACTCAATGTGTCTGATCAGTGTGAACAGAGCTCACCATTTTTCCATCTCAACCCATTACCTCATCCCTCCTTGCTCGGCTTATATAATATTCTCTCTTAGATAATACTTTTAAGTTTGAGATTTATTTCAGTAAAAGAAGTTTCTAACGTACACACATTTGGATTGCAGCTTGTGTTTTCAAAGATCCTCAATCCTAGACTCTTCCATAGGAACTCTGCTTCCCCAACTCTCCCTTTTCCAAAGAGAAGTCTAAATGCCATTCCTGGCCCATTGTTTTGAGGACAGTGATGGCTTTATTCCTGGGGTCCCAGAAGCACCTTCTCTTGTAATCTTCATAACGTTCCTGCTCAGCTCATAAGAAAAGTCAGGAGGCTTCGAGCTGGGGGTTAGTCCCCCAGTTTCTTGACTCGGAGCCCCATATCCAGTGTTAATATGACCCTGAAGTGTTGTCTCATGGAAGAACAGGAAAAGGTCATGTGGTCTACCTCTTTATCACCTTCTAATTCACAGACACCGCCACTGGATAATTTGAGGATCTAGATGGCCAGCCCTGTAGTAAGAAGAATTGATGAGTATACCTTAGGGACCATTTCAGACTACTATGCTTTGGAATACCAATGATTTCAAAACTGGCAAATGACTTTATTTTTCTGAGACAAGTTTAACTGTGTGCCCCATGCTCCATGTGCCTTCTTTCTTTGGTAGCGCCCCATCATTTCCATCTGTTGGGGCCATCGGGACTCAAGGCTACTTATGGCTTCAGGACCAGCCCTGTATGTGGTTCGTGTGGAACACCGAGTGTCCAGTCTCCAGCTGTTGTGCCAACAGGCCATCGCCAGCACCCTTCGAGAAGACAAGGATGTTAACAAGCTGACCTTGCCCCCTCGCCTCTGTTCCTACCTCTCCACTGCCTTCATTCCCACTATTAAGGTAGCCTTCCCTTCTGTTTTTCCTGTTCTCCCTTCTTAGCCTTTCTACCATGAGAAAAAGGAGAGGTGGGGGAGGGTACCAGAGGTAATACAGAGACTTCCCATTTCTCCATTAGAGTGCCTGAGGATGGCTGTATGGACCCCTATGTTCTCCTGTCTCTGCAGCCTGTCTGTCATTCCTGCTAGTGTCCGTCCGTGTGAGCTTTGCTCTATGTGGGGGACTTCCTTTCTCATGGCCAGCTTGATTATTGTGTCAACATGATGGTCAAAAAGGCAAACTGTTTAAATAAATAGTACTGACAATAGTACACCAAGTACTTTATGAAGACATTTTGTTTAGTCTTGACTTCTGCAGACTCTAACATTGTTTTCTCTTGATAAAGCAGGAAAGAAGTTTATGTGAAGGAAATAACTTGTTCTGAAGCTAGTTAGGAGACTAATCAGGCTTGCTCTCCTCTTCGCTGTACTGAGCATGACTCCTACATAGTGCAATTCCCAGCCATCTTTTATACAGACTGTCATCCTGTATAAAATGTCTGTCAAGTGACAATATGTGAAATAGACCAGCCAGTCACCACTCATACGGGGCTTCTGTTGACCTTAGGCCCTGTACATTTAGGACCTTTTCTCTACTACATCTCTAGACTGACTACTTGACCACTTTTCTCCTAATTCATTAGTGTTGAGTCTAATGGTTCTTTTTTTCTAAGCTGCCATACAATATTGATAATATTCTAGGAGTTTTCAACTCTTGTGTGAAATCTCAGAAAAAGTAGGTGTCAGAACTGTCACAGGTTGCAGTTCATTGTCCAAAGTGGGACCCTCAATTACTGTTTAAAAGCCTCCACAGTCTTGAGTAATCTTCTGCATCATATAGTTGACTTCTACCTTACCTATACTCTGCCAGAGCATCTGTGACAGAAGCCAGTCTGCTCTGTGCCTGCTCTTTTTCTTTCTGAGATCCCAGTTCTGCTTTTTCTACCTGTGTTCTGCCTCTAGCCCCCGATTCCAGACCCCAACAACATGCGAGACTTTGTCAGCTACCCCTCAGCGGGCAATGAACGGCTGCACTGCACCATGAAGCGTACAGAGGATGACCCAGAGGTCGGTGGGCCCTGCTACACACTCTACTTGGAGTATCTGGGAGGACTCGTGCCCATTCTCAAGGGGAGGCGCATCAGCAAACTGCGGCCAGAGTTTGTCATTATGGACCCTCGGACAGACAGCAAATCAGGTAGGACCTTTGCTGCAGGGACTGAGACTCCATTCTTGTGTGGTTGTGAAATATAACCCTTAAAATCATGCATGGAGAACAGCAGTTTCTGAGACTGTTTGATGCTGGTTAGTGTGGCACACTGTTGGTGTTCCTCCCTTCCCTGGCTCTCACTTAAGTGAGCAGTTGTCCAAATGCCCTTGCTGGGAGGATTTCAGAGCACTCCCTGCGTGTCAGGTTGAGGAAACATCAGCTCCCACCTCAGGGAAAGCTACTAGTATAGCCTTTTGGCCCTGAGTGCAGCCCTCTCACAGTCACTGAGTAAGTACTCATTGAGTACCTGGAGGCAGTACTGAGGGAAGGAGAAAATAGTAAGTCCCTGCCTTCCCAGGAGGATGACAGAGCTCAGATTTTCAAACCTGCAGCCCACTTTCAGCCTTGTACTTTTGCCTCTGCCCTGCTAATCCACTATTTGGTTTTTCAGTTTGTTCTAGTGAAAGTTTCTTACAGATCCATTATCGTTTCGACATGACATGAAGCATCATTCTGTTCTTGTGGGCATCAGTGTTCAGATAAATTAAAGGTGCCTCTCTGCAGGATCTAGACTGAGGCCCCCGCAGGAAGGGACTGTGAGGTTTTTGTGCCAGTTAGTTGCCATTCGTACATGTACCTATGAGTACCTTCAGCTTATACATTCTGCAACCTTCATGTGATCCCTGCCACAGTGGAAGGCACAACATTGGTCTTGGTGTCCATCACCTATCATAGTGTCCTACTTGACACACTGTAGTCATCCTTGTCAGGAGCCTGCTTGCTCTGGAGGGAGGAACTGGTCATCTTTGTAGCACTAGACCTTGAGACAACATTGTTCATACTGGGTTTGTTTCATTAGTTAATACTCTTAACTTCCTAGTGTCAGTTCACCCTTCGGACTGGTCTTTGTCCTTTGTTGTGTCCCTGAAGCTACCATAGCATGTGTGACCAAGGTCTTCTCAGTTCTTAAAGCAGTGGCTGTGTTTGCCCTCGGCCTCACTTGCTGATGCTAGTATTTTACTGTGCCGTGTCCTAAACATTACCACAGCAACCATGGCAGTGTTCACCACCACATGTTCCCATATAAAGTTAAAAGCAATAAGCCTCGGCTCTAAACCATGACTGTTTGTCATCTTTCTTGATTTTTGATTCACGTGATCAGCTAGTAGTACCAAGGGTAGAGGGAGCAAGAAGAAGAAGAAGGAGGAGGAGGAAGAGAAGGAAGAAGAAGGAATAATAATAATAATAATAATAATAATAATAATAATTGAGGTCATGCAGTCAGGAGGGAAAGGACAATGGGAAATTGCAGGAAATGGCTTCAGAAGGCAGTTCCCCCAGAGATTGCATACTCCTCACTGGGTGTGTATCTTGCTCTCTCAGGAACCTTGTCCAGGCACAGCTCTGAAAACCCAGGTCAAGCCTGGATATTAAGATCTCCTGGGTAAAGGACTTGCTTACTTCCCTCATGTGCCTGACCTCTCTCTGCAGAGGTGGCCGCACCTTCCCAAGGCCAGACTTATCTGCCTGGCATGCCTGGTTTTCCTGAATGTTCATACTTGCCAGCTCACACCAAATACAGGCTGCTTAGTTGCTAACACATCTTTGGGAAATAAGGTATTTTATCTTAAATTTTTTATAACTAAAAGGTATAAAGTAAAGTAAATCTGCAAACATCAAGTCAGCACCCACTCTGTGGTATGTGAGCCCCTTGTGAACCTGCTGGAGCACAGGACAGTTTAAGCTCTTGAAAAGTTCATCAAATTTAAACACCTCATGACAGAAATAGAAGCAGTGTCACAAGGCACAGTGTGACTAATTGGCAACTCAGTGGTATATACAAAGTAACTCAAAGGACAGAGGTGACATGTAACCTTGACAAGACAGGACTGTCACGGCGTGAGAAGCTGATTAACCCTTCCTAGACTCCACAGCATTATTTCTCAACATACAGCCCTTGGAGCCATACAACGAAAAGCACCTGACAGGTGTAGCTAACTCTTGAGTTCCTGGACTCGCTCCTTTTGTTAACTAATGAGGTCTGTTGTGGGACCTGGGTTCATTGGAAGAATTTTATGTACTTAATTTTGTGATTTACTGCTGGTGTCTTGACAGATAGAATTATCATTGTGGGGGCTGGAGATGTAGCTTTGTCTATATAGTGTTTGCTCAGCACACACAAAACCCTGAGTTCAGTTCTCCCATAAACTAGGCATGGTGTATCCTTACCTTTCAGAATTAAAAGTAGGAAGAGTTGAAGAGTACAGTCATCTTCGGCTGTGTAGCAAGTTCAAGACCATCCTGGGATAAGCACAAGGCGGGACTATGGGGATTGGGTGGCAAAAAGAACGGTGTGTAAGAGTATGGGGTGTCTGCTTGCAGTTCTGTGCTTGGTCCACTGTACTTTTGTTTTTGTTTTCTTTCCGAGACAGGGTTTCTCTGTGTAGCCCTGGCTGTCCTGGAACTCACTCTGTAGACCAGGCTGGCCTCAAACTCAGAAATCCGCCTGCCTCTGCCTCCCAAGTGCTGGGATTGAAGGCATGCAACACCACTTCCTGGCTTTTTTTTTTTTTTTTAAGATTTATTTATTTTTATTTGTATGAGTAACACCATAGCTGTCTTCAGACATACCAGAACAGGGCATCAGATCCCATTGCAGATGGTCGTGAGCCACCATGTGGGTGCTGGGAACTGAACTGAGGACCTGTGGAAGAGCGGCCAGTGCTCTTAACTGCTGAGCCGTCTCTCCACCCCACTGTCCCTTTTTTAACACTTTGTTTTGGGCTTCTAATCTTTCTTCTGATGGCCAACTAGCAAAGTTATTAGGAATGGCTTCCTTATGAAGTACACACAGAGCAACCCAAATCTACCACTGAAACTTCTCACTGCCCAGAGTCTCCCTTTCAATGCTCACCAGGGGTCAACTATACCAGATGGAATCAGTTTTTGTTTTTGTTTTTGTTTTAGCAGACTTAATTCTTTTATTTTCCTTGTACAAAACTCTTATGTGGTAGCCACAACTGGAGCCTGGGTCCTCTGAACAGAGACTCTGGTATGGGTTTTCACAAGATGATCAGTGAATTCCTGATAAGGAGACTTGGTGAAGACAGTCTCTTTCCAGGGGTCGGGGGTCTTGGAGATGGCATCAAAGGTGGCCTTGGCAAAGTTGCCCAGGGTGGCAGTGCAGCCTCTGGCTGAAGTGTAGCAGTCATCTATACCGGCCAACATCAGGAGCTTCTTGGGCACAGGAGCAGAGACAATGCCAGTGCCTCTGGGGGCAGGAATGAGACGCACCAGCACAGAGCCACAGCGGCCTGTCACCTTGCATGGAACAGCGTGGGGCTTGCCAATCTTGTTCCCCCAGTAGCCTCTCCACACAGGGACGATGGAAAGCTTGGCCAAGATGATGGCCCCTCGGATGGCAGTGGCAACCTTCTTGGAGCACTTAACACCAAGACCAACGTGGCCATTGTAGTCCCCAATAGCGACGAATGCCTTAAACCTGGTCCGCTGGCCAGCCCGAGTCTGCTTCTGCACTGGCATGATTTTCAGAACCTCATCCTTTAGGGAAGAACCCAGGAAAAAGTCAATGATGTCAGACTCCTTAATGGGCAGGGAGAAGAGGTAGATCTCCTCCAGGGACTTGATCTTCATGTTCTTAACCAGGTGGTCCAGCTTGGTGACAGGGATCCACTCCTTGTCTTCAGCTTTACCTCCACGAGTCCCACAGCCTCGGCCACGACCACGGCCCCTAAGACCACTGCTGAATCCTCCGAGGAAGCCGCCGCGGCCTCCTAATCCTGGGCTCCCGGGTTCTCCGGGCCCTCCCGCTGCACCGGCGTCATCCGCCATTTGGTGTTTTCCTGGAGAAGAAAAAGCTCGGTTTTTGTTTTTTAAAAACCAATTTTATTCATCAACAATTTCATTTTATCAATAAGCTACTCCCAAATCTAAATCCCCAAGAGGTGCCTCAGAAGTACCAAATACAATACAATAAAATAAAATAAAATACTCATTAACACAAAATGAATGATCAAGGTCACAGGGGTGGGGTAGGGTGAGAGAGCTAGCAGTGTTAACCAGTCTTGGGAAATGGAAGTGGTTGTTCTGGCAGTATATGTTAGTCTGTAATCATGCCATGGAAATAGGAAGCAAGAAGTCAGTGTGATACTATGCTACACATTGAGTTGATAGCTAGCCTGAAGCATAGGCTATCTTTGAGGGGAGGCTATTAAAAGAATTAGATCCATATCTATGGGTGTGTGGCCCTGCAGGTTCTAGTGGAGGCCCTAGGTGGAGACTCAACCTCTGCCACACCATTTCTGTCCAGTGTCATCTGTCCTGGCACCCAGGTATTCAAACACTGACCCTGAGGTTTCTGGAATGCATCCACTATTGAGTTCGGTGCAGCCAGGAGTCTGAAAGGGAGGGGCATTTGGGGGAAGCAGTTTTTGTGCTACATGTTGGAGTGGCCCATGGGAATGGAGGATCAGCAACTGTGCTTACAGCTGGTTGAGGACTCGGGGAAGTTGATGGGGATGGTAGCTGGCAGCTGAGGGCTTTGTGGGAAGAAGAGCTATCATCCTGCACAGACTGCTTCAGCCTGGCCGAGGGAGGGTGCATCTCCTGCTCCAAGGATCACTGGATGAACCAAGCCTCAACTTGTTCCTCCTTCAGTTTGAGTCTGGTGGCCATGATCTTTTGAGCCTGGAGGTCAGGGTATGGTTCCATATTGAAGTGTTGTTCCTGCTCCCAAAGCTTCTTCCCACTGTACTTGTGGTCAAGGGGACCCAGGGTCTAGGAGGTCAGAGAATGCAGAGATGCTTGCATCTCGTCTGTAGCTCACTTCAGGGATGGTCTAAGGAATTTAGGATTACATCTCAGGTCCAGGTTGGGATTGTTAGGCCCTAGACCTCCCGTGGCAAGTATAGAATTGTTATTCTAGACAGAGCTGCTCAGAGGGGGGGGGGGGGGGGGGGGGGGGGGGGGGGGGCACGGATCTGACTGAGGCGTCTGTGGGTGAACCCTCAGGCTAGCTTTCCGAAAGTCTTCTTCAGCGTTCACACAAGACTAGGTGGTCACCTGAGTGTTGTACTCCATAGTAAAATTTTTGTTTTCAACTTTTGACATAATGAACAATTTTGTATATTTCCAGAGCACTAAAATATCAGCCATTTTAATAACAGTAGTAGAAATTGCTTATTTCTTTTTAGAGAAGAACATAAAAAATGTAAAAGGAAAAGGACTACTTCTTAATATTTTAACCTCTAACTTAACAAGGAAGCCCATAAAGTCAGGCTGTATAGCAGTAATAGTTGCTTACACCTTGCGATTGGTTTTACAGATGAGATCTATGGGAACAGCTTAATTTCTACTGTGATTGACAGCTGCAACTGCTCAGACTCCAGTGATATTGAACTGAGTGATGATTGGGCTGCCAAGAAGTCTCCCAAAATTTCCAGATCTAGCAAATCGCCCAAACTCCCAAGGTAACAGTGAGCTTCCCTTTATTGTGCCTCTCCACATGACATAACGTTGTTCTAGATCCAGAGTTCAGTTCAAGCTGACTGTAATGAGGATTCTGAACCTCTTGGGTCCAGATTGATGCTTAGTTCTAGAACCATTTCTACCCAAATAAACCTGGCTGAAGGTCACACTTATACAACAGCAAAATCAACTCCTCTTTTGTTTTCTCAACACTTCTCATTCTGGAAGATTCTTTCTGGAATAATTACAGCTTGCCTGCCTGCCTGCCTTCCTCCTCCAGGGTAGAAGGTAAATGAAGGCCTCAATGTGTCACTAGGGTCAGCAGTGAAGGCGTGTGACCTGGAGCCACCACTGCTTCCCAGTTTCCTTGTTGTCTCTTTCAGTTTAAGAAAGGAAAGAAGGTGTCACAGCAGATGTGTCATTGTGTTGACGAAAGTACCCAGCTCCGTGCTGTGACACCGTCTGAAGAAGGCACAGGTCTGGTGTCACCACCTGGGAGAGCACTGTCTCCCTCCTCTGGCTGTCATGGTTGTATGACTATACAGGACTTTTCTGTGGGCAGTAATAGACAGACAGAACCTCATCAAGGCCCTTGCTTGTTGACAGTTGTATGGTAGCATGCAAAATCAAGGTGTGATTACATACCACCTTGATGTGCCCAGATGGCCATCTTTCAAATATCTGGTTCATTGGGCAGTAGGTTGACTGATGTGTCGCCATTTCAAGATAAAGGACATGCCCATTATTCCAGAAGGTTTCGTATGCTTCTTGCATTCAGTATGGTTTTGTTCTTATAGGTTATTATTTTTTTTAACTGTTGAATTTCATATGAATATGGATATTCTTCATTTAGCTTTTTCTCTCAGCACAATATCATAGGTATCAGTAGTTTGCCTTTTTATTTTAAAACACTTTATGGGATTATTTCATTATAACAAGCATATCACTATGTGTTATGAGCTTTCCCAGTCAATGGATATTGGGCAGTCTCTAGTTGGGACTGTGATGAATAAATCCATTATAAATTTTTTGTGCAAATCTTTTGGGAAATATTTGCATTCATTTCTCTTGCATATAGTCTTATAAAAGGAGTTACATGGTCATAGATTAATTACATTTTAAACTTTCGTGGAAACTACCAAAGAGCATTACCAGGTGACTATGCTAAATTAAATTTCTACAACAGTATAGAAGGTTTCCATTCTCATTTTTAGCTTTGTGGTGACTTTAAGAGTTTTACCCATTTTAGATAAATGTGTGGCTGTGTAGTGACAATGGCACTGGACTTTGATTCTGGAATCTCCAGGGACTGGTGATGTTGAGCTGAGCACTTGTCCTGCTCATATCAGCATCTGCTTTTTGCCTTTGGTGAAGTGTCTATTTGAATTTTTCATTCTTTTTTTTTTTTTTTTTAAACTAGATTGTTTTAATGACTTGTAACAGAGAGGACTCCATATCAAATAGACATTTTGCTAGATAGTCCAATATGAGAGGTCCATTTATAATCAGTCCCTCTTGTATTGCATTTAGGAAATCTCTGTCTGTTCTAAGACCATGAGTATCCTTCCTGCAGCTTTAAATTTTTATTTTTTACATTCAATCTCAGATCTGTTCTATAGCCAAACCAGTGTTTGTATATGACATGAAGGGTAAACAATTATTTTTACTATCCAACTGTTCCACAAATGTAATGCATTGGGTTTGCTTTGTTTTCATCTAAAGTTTGTTTAAACTGTTCATAAAATTAAGAACTTGTGTCATTCTCTAGTGTTTTCCTCTACCTAAGCAGATCATTTGCCACACATTTTATCTATAAATACCCTCTGAAGGTCCTGCGTCCTGCCATTCTCGTGAAGGGTGCCCCCTTCCTCATTCTCTCTGCCTGGAATACTTACACAGCAGCTAAGCCAACAGTCTGTACACAGCTCAATCCTCCATCTTTCCATTTTCCTAGAGCCTGAAGTTTCTTACCAATTTTGTAAACAGTATATATCTGCTGCTTCATGCACTTTTCATAGGACATTATGAACCCTACCGTAGCTTTTTGCATAGCACCATCTTTTGAGTAGACTAGTGTTAAACACCTGTATCTTTACATTGTAAATAAAGGAGCAGAGATAGAACATGGAATCAGAAGCAGCAGAAAAGCTTTAGATCCAGTGATTTGACTTAATTATTATAGGTGGTGGTGGTGTTAAATAATCTGCTAAAATCCAAACTGACATAGAAGAAGTTTTGTAAATCGCAGTGTCAAAAGTCTTCTCAAGCCGGACGTGGTGGCGCACGCCTTTAATCCCAGCACTCGGGAGGCAGAGGCAGGCGGATTTCTGAGTTCGAGGCCAGCCTGGTCTACAGAGTGAGTTCCAGGACAGCCAGGGCTACACAGAGAAACCCTGTCTCGAAAAAACCAAAAAAAAAAAAAAAAAAATGTCTTCTCTCCTGCCATCTCCCTAGGGCTGATTCCACAAACCTGTGGCAGAAGGCATATGTGCTTTTCTAACTATACTGTAAGTCAGTAGATGGTGATTGTACATTCTCTAGGCGCTTACAGGTGAATCACCAGGTGTCATCTCCATTTTTTAATTCTGCATATATTACTTAGTATTTAGTTTGACATTCCTTCTAAATCAAAAGCAAGAGAGAGCTTTGTGAAATTAGTGCCCTGACCATTGAGACCCAACGTTCTACAGCTGAGTGTCAGAGGGAACGGGCTGGGTTCTAGATCCAGATGCATCCTTCTGTGCATGTCTGACCCCTCCTACCTTGTCCCCACAGGATCAGCATTGAGGCCCGAAAGTCACCCAAGCTTCCACGGGCTGCTCAAGAGATTTCTCGGTCTCCCCGATTGCCTATGCGCAAGCCCTCCATGGGCTCGCCCAGCCTGACCCGGAGAGAGTTTCCTTTTGAAGACATCACTCAGGTAGACTCACATAACTGACAACAGAGCCTGCACACAGTCCAGCCAGCAGGCTACCTGGAAATACCGCCATCCTTCACAACTTGCCCGTCTTGCTGATTGCCACACCTGCATGCATGCACACCGTGTGGCTGTGTTCCACATATCTTTTTATTGCTGGAGTCTTCCTCCAGGAGAGCTCTGAGTGCGGTGTATTCCCTTCTTCATGTCTGCCTCCTGGTCCTGCAGTGACTCCTCAGTTCCAGGAAGGGGACACTGGCCATAGCCCCACAGTCTATGCCTGTGTTCTGCCACAGTCACCTCTCTAGCACCTCCCTGGTTTTGCCCTCACTCTCAGCCCTAACTGTTCCAGTGTGTGCCTTCTCTGTGAAGGCCTCCTGTCCTGGACAGCTAACATGAATCTAACGTCCTGCTGGTGTTTATCAAACACCTCTTTGTATACAAACCAACAAAAGCCTTATTGTCCATCATTAGATCCTGAGTTCCTCCAGGAGCTGTATTTTACTCACGCCCACCTTGAGCATAGCACTGACTTTGTAAGATGCTTTTCATCGACACATGAAACAGTAAGGTAATTGGGAGGTTCAAGGACATAATGGATTTAGTTCAGCTGAAATCTGCAGAATTTACCCATGAGAAAAAGGAGAAATGAACAAAATTGTGTCCCAATCATTTTGGTGGCCATTTTGTTTGTTTAGTTAGTTTAGTTTAAGTTCTGTCTTTATTTCACATAATGTTATTTCTTTGTTATTTTATTAATTAGTTAATTAGTTTCAGATATTTCTGGTAGCCCAGACTGGTCTGGACTTCAGTATACCCCTGCCTCAGCTTCGCAGTTGCTGAGAGCACAGCCTGCCACACCTGCTTCCTGTTTTCCTGATTGTAACAGTGAGGTCATGCCCCACTTCTCCTAGGCTCAAGTGCTACTTCATTGTCCTCACTGGTTGAAGCTACAGACATACACCACTACTCTGAGCTTTGATAGTCTTTTTAATTTTATTATAGAGACAGAGTCTCCTCTACCCTGGGTGGCCTCAAATTTACTGTGTAGCCAAGGATGACTTTGATCTTCTGACCCTCCCAACTTAACCTCCAAAGTCTGGGGTTTCAGACTTATATCGCCAGGTTGAGTTGTGCAATGGTAGAGGTCAACCCAAGGGCTTCATGCATGCTGGGTGCATTCTGTACACTGAGCCACATTCCACAACCCTTTAATAACCCTTTAAAAGATATTTTAATTTATGCATGTATGTGTGCTTGTGTGTTTATGTGCACCAGGTGCATAGATATACCTGTTGAGGCCAGATCCCCTGGAATTGGAGTAACAGATGGTTGGGAGCCATCTGGTGTGGGTGCTGGGAATGGAACTCCTGGCCTCCATGAGAGCAGTACCTGCTCTTAGCTGCTGAGCCATCTCTCGAGCTGCTAATGCCCTTTTAAAACTGAACACATGTGGACACTCGGGAAAGAGCCAGCACTCCCAGCTCAGTGTCCACCACTGGGAAATGGCAGCCACCGTGCTCCAGTTAACTAACCCCTGATCTGTAAAATGACATCAGGTGGAGAGTAAATGTTGCTGGCAGTGTCTACTTAAGCATTTTATATATTAGTTCATTCTAAGTAGACAATTGTATGAAATAGACTGAGGTTCTTTGTCCTTTTCTTTCCCCCTCCCCCACAGCACAACTATCTTGCTCAGGTCACATCCAATATCTGGGGAACCAAGTTTAAGATTGTGGGCTTGGCTGCATTCCTACCAACCAACCTCGGTGCAGGTAAAGACTCACTCTATTTTCTCACTGTCCCATTGGAAATTAATAAAAGTTCCCATTTCAACCTATGGCAGTTTAAGTTAGAAAATGAGTTCTTAAGACAGCACCGGACTCCTGTCTGTCTCCTTGACTCCAGCCACGGAGGGAGAGATGAGAAAGAGAGAGCACAAAATCAAGTGCAGATGTTAGAGAAACAGATCTCTCACTCACTGGCTTTTTTGTTCCTGGTGCTTTCATGTGTTTTTCTTTGATAAGCTCTGTGTTAGTAGCCAAAATCTCTAGTAGAAGATTTTGAAGGACTTATAGACATTTGGCTGTGGTGAGCAGATCTAGGTTTCAGTGCCTGGGTTCTTATGTTACAAGAAACTTCTAAAGAAAAGTTAAAGACCAAGAAGGTAGCTGGCTCCTTTTCTTAAGAATTCAGTTCTTTCTTTTCCTTATCTAGTAAGCATCTGCATGTGACAGGCTTAAGATACAGAGGGCACTTATGTGAGGGGAATGGAAGCTGAGGCCTGCCAGGCTTTGGCTTTTATTTGCATCCCTATCCCCGTGAGGAGTAAGTACTTGCTACCTTACCTCAGGAGCAGCGAAGAAGTGGGCTTAGTCACAGACATTCCCATAGCAGCCTCTTCCTGCTTGCTGGGTCTTCCATGCATAGCTGTGCTGCACTCCCTGCCCACCCCCATTGTATTTTATAAAACAGCAATATAATGTGGTGGGAGGGGGCACCTCAGTGGCCCAGCCAAGGTGTTCCCCTGAAAAATCCCCACCATGCGACAGGCCTAGTACAAAGGAAGTTTATTGGGGGAAGGGAAGGGAACAGAAGGGGGCCTGGTAAATGAGTAGATGCAGAGAGAGAATGGGAGAAGGGGAGGGAGGGAGGGATGAGAAAGAGAGAGCACAAAATCAAGTGCAGGAGATGGCATGTAGGAGAGCGCTAGAATGCTAGAGAGCTAGAGTAGCCTGCAGTGCTTCTGTACACCAGGTTGGCTGGCACTGGGCTGACAGAGATGCAAGCTGTTGCTAGGTAGTCATTGAGCAGAGCCTAGAGGAATTGCCACCCCCATCTCCACCACCCCCCCATCTTCCTGGTTTGCCTCCTTGCTGATCTCACTTGTTTCTCTCTGTGAGGCCAGGCAGGCCTTGGCCCTTGATCTAGTGTGTGCTCTCTACAGCTAAATTTAAATTGTTTTTCAAGAATTATGTTTATAGAAGTTGTATCCTATGCAGACTTATAAAATAAATTATTCTTAAAGCCTGAGTCTCATGGAGTCAGGGATGCCTGAGTTTCGAGACCAGAACACAGTAATGAAACCCAAGTTTCAGCCCCGGTGGGGGCGGCTTTGGTGACAGAGGCGGTAGGGGAGAAGGACAAGGAGGCTTTGGTGGTGGAAGTGGAGGTGGTAAGGGATGATGGTTTCAGGGGATGAGGAGGTGGATGTGGCTGAGGTGGAGGCTTCCAATCTGGGGGCAAGAGGGGTCAAGGTGGTGGCCGGGGAGGCAAGAGAGGAAACCAGTCAGGGAAGAATGTGATGGTGGAGCCGCATCGGCATGAAGGGTCTTTATCTGTCTCAGAAAGGTAGATGCCCTTGTCACAAAGAATCTCGTCCCTGGAGAATCTGTGTATGAAGAGAAGAGTCTCTATTTCAGAAGGAGATGACGAATTCTGGGCGATGTAGACCAGATCCACATCAAGCAAGGGGGGGAGGGTGCTCTATTTTGGAGCAGCCTCAGGCACCACAGTCTCCCACGTCTCTGATATTGTCAGGCCAGGATGGTCTGGTCTATGCAGTTGAGTTCTCCTACCGCTCTGGCCGTGACCTCATCAGCTTGAAGAAGCTCGCCCACACGTTCCTTCGGAATGAAGGACACTTTGTGATTTCCATTAAGGCCAACTGCATTGACTCCACGGCATCGCAGAAGCTGTGTTTGCATCTGACTGAAGAAGATGCAGCAGGGGAACCTGAGGCCCCGGGAGCAGCTGACGCTAGGGCCTTGGGCTGTGGTTGTGGGTGTGCACAGGCCACCTCCCAAGGCAAAGAACTGAAGCTCAGAGCTGTCTGTTGCTACTGTTGCATGTGTGGCTTTTGATTTTTGGGGGATGGGAGAGTTAGTTTTTGTTTTTGTTTTGTTTTTTTGTTTAGTTTTATTTTGTTTTTTCTATTAAAAGACTCATCTGTCAAAAAGAATAAAAATTAAAAGATGAATTATTCTTGCAAACCAAATTCTAAAAATGCATTGAGGATGGAGTGCAGCAGGGCCCACCGCGGCTTGAGGTTCTACCTCTAGCACCATTACCTCAGCCCAGCTCAAAAGCTGCCTGCTCTGTGTGCACCTGCAGGATGCACTTAAACCAAGTTTAGAGCTTTCAGTATGAAGTTTTCAGTTCAGATAAAAGTGAAGCCAAAGTAGAACGTAAAATTGAATTGGATTTAGTCCTTGACCTCACAAAAAAATAAGGCTTGCTATGTATAATGTGATAAAGAAGTGACGTGAGAGGCCCGTGTGGCTTTACTGCATGAACAATGGGTCCTTCCTTTTTGTCCCTCACTTCCTACCATAGCACAGCTCTCTTCTCCAAAGTTGCTCACCTGTGCCCTACTAACTTGTTAAATGTCACCATTACCTCCACCTTAGTAAGCCTCTGAGAAGTTAGCTTTTCTAAAATAAAGATTGGGAGAAACGATTGAGGTGATAGTTTATTTAATGTATCTTTTCCAGCTTCTGTCCTTCTCTCCTTGTGAGTAGATCCATAGTTAAGCCAGTTAGGGAAACTAAAATGGGAGCCTCTGCTGTTGTAGTGTGAGTTACAGCCTGGAAATTCAGATTGTGTTTTGTAGGTAAGTTTGCTGAGACTGTGGGTAGGAAAGCCACCTCAAGCACCAGCTTCAGACCGAGGCCCCAGCAAGGCCACAGCCTCTAGACTGACTGGTTTGTCAGGCCCAGAGCCAGTGGTAGACATAGGATGTGGCTTTTCTTACTGAGTATGCTGTTAGCGTGTCTCTGTGTATTGTTTCCCAGGGGAGAGTATTAAACATAGAAGATGGGCCACTGAGCTTGCCCAGTGGGTAAAGAAAGGCACGAGCACAAAGACCAGGCAACCGAAGTTTAATCTCGTAAGATAGAACTAGCCTCCTCACGTGTGTCATGGCACACACACATGATTAAGTTAATAATAACATTTAAACACAAAAGAGAGTTGATAGACTCTTGCTTTTAACCTGCTTGTGAGACTTACATTCATAATTTTATAATTAATTAATATTATAATTAATTAATTAATTTATAATTAATTAATAATTAATCTTATCTTTCCTAACTGTTTTAATTCCAACTTAGATTTCCTCATAACTGTGTTACTAAGTTAACCTTAAGCTTTGAACAGACTGTAGGAGTGCTGTAAGTCCCTCCACAGAGCACTGCAGTGAGATGCAGTAAGATAAGCCTTCACCCTGAGCAGCAGTGGCAGCTCTCCAGGCCTCCGTGTACCCAGTCCTGAGTGTGGCACTCCCAGCACCACTCTCTAGTTACAAATGAAGCTTTTAAAGACTTTTTTTTTTCCTGTGTCTGCTCATTGTACGGAAGGATAAGTCCAAGGCATGTTTTTAGCATTTAAAATTTGTGGTTCTGTAGACAGACTTAAGAACTTTCCAATCCCACTTTGTATTCATCAGCAGACACTAAAGGCGTGCCTCCACTAACTGTGTCTTCCTTCCTCTCACCAGTAATCTATAAAACCAGCCTGCTGCATCTCCAGCCTCGGCAGATGACCATTTATCTCCCGGAAGTTAGGAAGATTTCCATGGACTATATTAATCTGCCTGTCTTCAACCCAAACGTTTTCAGTGAAGATGAGGATGACTTACCAGGTGAGTCTGTCACAGTCCCTCTCTCAGTGGACCATGCCAGGGGACAGAGTGCTCAGTCAGTGTACAGTTGCTAATGAGGTTTGAAAAAGGCCCACCTCAAACGCTAAGCTTAAGAGGCATAGTGTATCCTAGGAGGAAAACTGCCATGGAGCATGGATGGTTTAGATGGTAGTGACAAGTGACAGTTCACAGAGCATTTCTCACATCAGGTGTTGCCTTTCTTTGCTTTCCATTGTTTATTTAAACACTGACCAAAAGCAGCTTGGGGAGGAAAGGGTGTATTTCACCTCACAGCTTACAGTCTATCAGGAAGGGAAGTCAGGGCAGGAGCTCAAATCAGGAGCCTAGAAACAAGAACCTAATCTAGGAGGGCTGTGTAAAATCAGAGCTAAGTCCTGTCTCATCTAGCATCTGTCCTTTGTATCTCTGCTTTGGACCACCTCTCTAGGGGTCTGTAGTGCACCCAGACCCCAGCTTCTCAAACCTACCCTATCTCCAAGACTCAGAGCCTTTGCATTTGAACACACTTCCACCATACAGATCAAGTCTCTGTACAGCATCGGGCTTGACTTATAGATGCTATTTATTTAGCACATGGCTTTTAAATTTTACTTTACAAACTGTTGAACATCTGTTGGCCTTGAGATTCCTTTGCTATAGTAGGGGATTTTTTTTTTGGTTTTGGTTTTTCGAGACAGGGTTTCTCTGTGTCGCCCTGGCTGTCCTGGAACTCACTTTGTAGACCAGGCTGGCTTCAAACTCAGAAATCCACCTGCCTCTGCCTCCCAAGTGCTGGGATTATAGCCACCACCACCCGGCTATAGTAGGAGATTCTTAAATAGTCTTGTTTTATTCCCAAATCAGAGCGTTTTCCAGTGGCTTCCAATAAGTTGTACCTTACTATTCTCAGTTACTCAAGGGCACTTGAGAAACATTCTTGCTTTTTAAGTACAAATTTTGTAGACCCAGACTCTACTTCTGCACCAGCACCTGCCCTTTGGTGAATGAACTTAGGTGTGTAGCTTGACACACGCTCTGCTATTTCAGACTCTGGTTTGGACATGGCTCATACTTTCCATTGACAATCTCTTTGCTGTCCCAGATGCAGTGATTAGAGTTTTCTCTTTCTCCACAGTTGAATTGCTGCAGTGACTGGGTGTGTGTGTGTGTGTGTGTGTGTGTGTGTGTGTGTGTGTGTGTGTATGTATGTATGTAGTTCTCTGTTGAGAGGCTGGAGTACACTGTTTTGGGGCTCATGGTCAGGGATTGTAAATCCATTGGTGAGGGAGATACCTGAAGTCGTTGCTCCCTGGACACCAAAGAGTATCTTTTTGAGAGATCAGCATGCCAAAGACAGGAAGCCTGAGGTGGGGCCAGACTCCTAAGCCAGAGGATGAACTGTCTCTCTCAAGGAGGTCCCAGCAAAGACATGGTTAACAGGCCCAAGGCCAGGCTTGACTTGTGTTGGCCGCATCCTGCTATTTGGGTGAAGTCAGCCAACCTATAAAATAAGCCTGTTAGATCCTGTTTGCTGCTCAATTATTTGTTGCTATGCAGCATTTAACAATAAGTATCAAGCCTCTGGGCCTGTGACAATGTGCTCTGAGGAAGAGACACAGCCACTTAGTAGGCTAAGGGAGCAAAGCTAGAATCAGTACCACTGCCAACAGGGGCACTGCCAACTGTGGCTCTGAGCACCTGCCTGCAAGTCATGCCTGACGTTCATGGTTCATGATGTGACCACTGGATAGTAAATGGAATATCCACGTACTTTTATTAGTTGGTTGTACCTTAAATGTTGTTTGAAATATTAAAAAGCAGTAAATAGGCAAAGGGCATTTAGCTAATATGCCCGTTTCTAGGGATTCTATTTTATTTTTTATTTTTGGTGTTTCCACTTTATTTTACATAGGCATTTTATGAGCAAAACCACTAAAGAGTTCTCTAGACATTTATGTATAATGGTATCATGCAAGCACATGGTACCAAATTCAGAAGGTTAGAACACGTTCATGAGATGTTTTGACAGTACCTTAGCATATGTTCAATAGGCAGGCCATGCTGCACACTCCTTAGTTGGCTATGTTCTTTCAGAAGGGTTAGAGAAGCTTTGTGAACAGCCTCGTCTCCAAGAAAACACATCTCCACCTTAGTGGGTACATTTTGCTTGGAAAAGATCAGATATATATAAGTATGCATCTTATTCTGACATAGTTCTATGACACTGTTTTGCAACCGATTCTTTTTTGTTTGTTTGTTTTACAGTTACAGGAGCATCAGGTGTCCCTGAAAACAACCCGCCTTGTACAGTGAACATCCCTATTGCACCAATCCACAGCTCTGCTCAAGCTCTGTCTCCCACACAGAGCATAGGGCTGGTGCAGTCCCTGCTGGCCAATCAAAATGTGCAGTTGGATGTCTTAACCAATCAGACAACAGCTGTAGGGTCAGTAGAGCATGCAGGTGATGCTGCTGCCCAGTACCCAGTCTCCAGTCGGTACTCCAATCCTGGACAGGTGATTTTTGGAGGCGTAGAAATGGGCCGCATCATTCAGAATCCTCCTCAATTGCCTTTGCCACCACCACCACCACCACCACCACAGGCGCCTATGCAGCTGTCTGGGGTGGACCATGGAGATCGGGACCATGAGCACCTGCAGAAGTCAGCCAAGGCCCTGCGCCCGGTGCCTCAGCTGGCTGCTGAAGGGGATGCGGTAGTTTTCAGTGCCCCGCAGGAGGTCCAGGTGGCGAAGATGAATCCCCCACCCCCATATCCAGGAACTATCCCTGCTGCCCCCACCACGGCTGCACCCCCACCCCCTCTGCCACCACCACAGCCCCCAGTGGATGTGTGTTTGAAGAAGGGTGACTTCTCACTGTACCCTACAGCAGCACATTACCAGCCTCCACTAGGCTATGAGAGGATTACCACCTTTGACAGCAGTGGCAATGTGGAAGAGGTGTGCCGGCCTCGGACTCGGATGCTCTGTTCCCAGAACACCTACACTCTCCCTGGCCCAGGCAGTTCTGCCACCTTGAGACTCACAGCCACTGAGAAGAAGGTCCCCCAACCCTGCACCAGTGCCACTCTAAACCGACTAACTGTCCCTCGATACTCCATCCCCACAGGGGACCCACCTCCTTACCCTGATATTGCTAGCCAGCTGGCCCAGGGGCGGAGTGCTGCTCAAAGGCTGGACAACAGTCTCATCCATGCCACCCTACGAAGGAACAACCGAGAGGTTGCACTTAAGATGGCCCAGCTGGCAGACAGCTCCCGTGCCCCACTGCAGCCCCCAGGCAAGCCTAAGGGGGGCGCTACTGGGGCAGTGGCACAGCTCCCAGCAAGGCCTCCACCTGCCCTATATACCTGCAGCCAGTGCAGTGGAGCAGGGCCAAGCTCCCAGTCAGGTGCAGCCCTGGCCCATGCTATCAGCACCTCCCCACTGGCCTCCCAATCCTCCTACAATCTTCTAAGCCCTCCTGACACCTCCCGTGATCGTACTGACTATGTCAACTCAGCCTTCACAGAGGATGAGGCCTTGTCTCAGCACTGTCAGCTTGAGAAGCCTCTGAGGCATCCCCCACTTCCTGAAGCTGCTGTCACCATGAAGCGGCCTCCCCCTTACCAGTGGGACCCCGTGCTGGGTGAGGATGTTTGGGTTCCCCAGGAAAGGACAGCACAACCTACAGTGCCCAACCCCTTAAAACTGTCCCCCCTCATGCTAGGGCAAGGCCAGCACCTGGATGTGGCTCGAGTGCCCTTCGTGTCTCCCAAGTCTCCGTCCAGCCCTACTGCCACCTTCCAGACAGGCTATGGGATGGGAGTGCCATATCCAGGCAGCTATAACAACCCCTCTTTGCCTGGAGTACAAGCTCCATGCTCCCCTAAGGATGCCCTGTCCCAGGCACAGTTTGCACAACAGGAGTCTGCTGTCGTACTTCAGCCAGCGTACCCACCCAGCCTTTCCTACTGCACCTTGCCCCCCACATACCCAGGAAGCAGCACATGCTCCAGTGTACAGCTGCCGCCCATCGCCTTGCACCCTTGGAACTCCTACGGCACCTGCCCACCCATGCAGAACACCCAGAGCACTCTCCCTGCCAAGCCCCACTTAGTGGTGGAGAAGCCTCTTGTGTCCCCTCCACCTGCCGAGCTCCAAAGCCACATGGGCACAGAGGTGATGGTAGAGACTGCAGACAATTTCCAAGAAGTCCTCTCTCTGACAGAAAGCCCTGTTCCGCAGAGAACAGAAAAATTTGGAAAGAAGAACCGGAAGCGCCTGGATAGCCGAGCAGAGGAAGGAAGTGTTCAGGCCATCACTGAGGGCAAAGTGAAAAAGGATGCTAGGACTTTGAGTGACTTTAATTCTCTCATCTCCAGCCCCCGTCTAGGGAGAGAGAAGAAGAAAGTGAAAAATCAGAAAGACCAACTGAAGTCAAAGAAGTTGAACAAGACAAACGAGTTCCAGGACAGCTCAGAGAGTGAGCCTGAGCTGTTCATCAGCGGGGATGAGCTGATGAACCAAAGCCAGGGCAGCAAGAAGGGGTGGAAAAGCAAGAGGAGCCTGCGGACAGCCAGCGAGCTGGAGGAATTCAAGTGCCGCAAAGCCAGTGAGAAGGAAGACGGGCGGCTGGGCAGCCAGGGCTTCGTGTACGTGATGGCCAACAAGCAGCCTCTGTGGAACGAAGCCACACAGGTCTACCAGCTGGACTTCGGAGGAAGGGTGACCCAGGAGTCTGCCAAGAATTTCCAGATTGAGTTGGAAGGACGACAGGTAAGGAGACTGTGGTACTGTGGCCACTGAGCAAGTAGGGCCAGTTCCTTGAACTCTGGGAACAAGCATTTAAAAGGCCTCCACGTGTGCTTTAAATCCAATGATGTGTGCCCCCTTAGGCAGATGGTTAGGAAGGGAAAGAACAACCCCCACGCATTCCCTCACCACCTGCTTTTCAGTTGCAGGTGCCTCCTAGAGTTTACTGGTCTCTGGTATCTCTTTAAATTTGCAAAACCATGTGTTTTATTTATTGATAGTTCTAATTTAGCCATCATGTGTTGCCTTCCTCCTGAGTAACTCTAGTGGGTTGTACTGGCTGCTTCCCTCAGGAGTTGACAAACTTAGTTTCCTCCTTTTCCATTTCATGACTTTGTTTCCCACCACCTTGATCCCAAGACAATGCAGTTTGGACAGACTGACTGTCATATGTACAGTACTCCTTCCTAGCTGTTCATTACCAGCTATGGAGGAAGCTTATGTTTGTCAGCCCTGCCTCCCCTACCTCATTAGCACACAGAGAGTTACCCGTACTTTCCCAGTTTAAGCACTAGGTACTGGTGACTGCATTATGTCACTGAGTGTCTTAGTTAGGGTGTTACTGCTGTGAAGAGACACTATGACTGTAGCAACTCTTACATAATGAAAACATTTCACTGAAGCTGGCTTAGAGTTTCTGAGGTTTAGTCCATTACCATAGCAGAAAGCATGGCATCACACAGGCAGACATGGTACTGAAGAAGGAGAGTTGCATGTCTTGTTCTGCAGGCAGAAAGAGACTGTGTGCCACACTGGGCTTGGCTTGAGCATAGGAGACCATAAAGCCTGCCCCCACAG
Source organism: Mus minutoides (assembly GCA_902729485.2). Classification (NCBI taxonomy): domain Eukaryota; kingdom Metazoa; phylum Chordata; class Mammalia; order Rodentia; family Muridae; genus Mus; species Mus minutoides. The sequence goes on along the minus strand of LR755138.1, from coordinate 855,051 downwards.
TGACACAGACTTCCTCCAGTGAGGCCACACCTCCTCATAGCCAGGCATTCACACAGGTGAGTCTGTGGGGAGAGGGAGGGCAGACCTTTCAGACCTCCATGCTGAGTGACTTGTAGCTGTGCCTTCGATGAGTTTTCATTTCCTAGTTATTGTTTGCTTATCTCTGTGTTTATTGCTAAGTCCTCCTCCAGTTCTCTAATAGAAGGCAAGTCTCCTTGGTACAGATGAAGACCATGGATGACAAGACAGTGCTTGACACAGCATGGTGGCCTCTGTAGCCTGCCATCTCACTTCACCTCCCAAGCATCACAGGAGGCCCATCCATTTTAAATTTAATTTTTACTTAATTAACTCAGCAAATATTTTTGCTCCCTGCTGTGTGCCTGGCAGTTTCCAAGCCAAGAATTGGCAAACCGGCCAATATATCCATATAGCCCCTTTCCTGTTTTAAATAAATTATTGATACACAGTTCTGCCTAATAAATTCTATAAGTCCGTTCATCTGACATGAGCAAAATTGAGTGGTTCTGCAGAGCATGTGAATTGCAGGGCCTAAAATGTTTAACGGCACTTACAGAAAGCCTGCCCACCCTTATTCTAAGTGAGATCAAGATGAGTGAGAGACGGGCCGGGCGTGGTGGTGCACGCCTTTAATCCCAGCAGAGGCAGGGGATTTCTGAGTTCAAGGCCAGCCTGGTCTACAAAGTGAATTCCAGGACAGCCAGGGCTATAAAGAGAAACCCTGTCTCAAAAAACCAAAAAAAGAAAAAAGAATTAAAAAAAAAAAAAAAAAAAAGATGAGTTAGAGACATGGAAGTAACTGTTACTGTGTGTCTTTCAAAAAAGAGAGAAAGACCACAAGGAAATGGGTATGTATCCTGTATCTATGCTGTGGTGCAGTAATCTCGTGTTTTGAGGCCACATGAAATGGCAAAGCCACAGGTTCAGCAGGACAAGGAGGAGCATAGAGGAAAGGGAGTTGTGATATTCTAGAAAGTCACCAGGGAAGCCTGCTCTAAGGCAGAGACCTTTGACAAAGTTGACACATCTCTGAAAGTCTCTCAGTGTCATATGGAGTCTTGTCTTTCCTTTCCCTAGAGAACCCACTTTATCTTCTCTGTAGCGCTCCATGTGAGCTCCTTGTCCCCCTTTCGTTATTAGCCATGATCCTCTCTCTTGTTTCCCCATAAACCTGTAGTTAGATCTAGAAGCCCATCAGATTCAGTTACTTGAATTTCTAGAACTCTGTCCTGGACTGCACTCTCTGGTTCCCTCAGAGCGGAGTGGACACAACTGGCCATTGTCTCACTTTCTTTTCCTTTCTTGTGTTTGCTGCCTACATCCTCCCCCAGGTGATGCAGTTTGGACGGATTGATGGCAATGCATACATCCTAGACTTCCAGTACCCCTTCTCAGCTGTTCAGGCTTTTGCTGTGGCCCTGGCCAATGTGACTCAGCGCCTAAAATGAAGAGACAGATGAAGCAGGAGACATGGCTGGAGCCTTTGGAGGCGGAGCTCATGCTGCTACTACCTGAGAAGAACAGAGGAAGCCAGCAGGCCAGGAGGGTGCTGATCTGTAGGCATGGCCGTTCATTCAGTTAGCCTTTATTGTCTCTTTTCTTTTGATAAAGTGGTGTTTGGATGTCAAGAATTTGAGGTATCTTATGTTCTTGAAGACGGTGTAGCTTGGCTACAGAATGTTGTACTGCATTTATTTCTCATGAGTAGGACTAAGGGCCTTTGCAAAGGAGATAGGTTGCTCGGCCTTGCTCTTCTTTTAAACATAGGGAGTGTTTGTGTTCGTTCTTCATTTCATTGACCTTTGTTCCAACATGATCATTCATGAAAAAAAAATTTTTTTTTAAACACAACCAAAACTCTGGAAGACTCAGCTTGTATTGGGTTGTGGAGGACAGCATTTCATTCACAGATGCTGCTTACTAAAAGGTACCCAGATGAATGAGGGATACATATGCAAATGCCTTGTGCTCTGCTTAGGTAAACCACCATAGATGGGTACTGTCACCAGAGTCAATGTGATTGGATAGGCAGTGTGTGACAGGCTCACATGCAGACAACTGGATGAGCTGGTAGTGTGGCTCATGCAAGGGTTATTTTCCAAGGATAGTAGTTGGAAACCTCACTGGTTTCTTGTGTCAGAAGTAATCCGATCTGACTTTGTAAGAAGGTAAGAGACTTCAGTCAGTGGGCCGATCCAGGCTGGGGTAGAGCTGGGTTTACATCATAGTCATTAGACGGCTCAGTCACCAGATACCTCCCTCCACTTGTCAAGAACTTGCCTTTGTTCTCCTTACCCCTTTGTTTTAATCTGGAACATTTTACTGTAGCCATCTTTCTCTTTAGATCCCATTACTCTGTCTTTTCTAAAACGTGAATGAGACTTGATTTGCAGCTACACCTTTCCTTCCCTTGTTCACATTAAAATTCAGTTGTTTTGAATGCTTTCCAACAATTATAAGTGTAATCAAAAATATGTATGCATTTCCCAGCATATTAAAAGATAGAGTCATAGTCACATCTTTGGGGAAAACTCCACAATATGCTGTAAGGGGGAAAAAAAGAACTGTTGTTGGGTGCAGAGACTGTACTAAAAGATTGACCACAACCATAGGAGAGCCTTGTTAAGACTGTCTGTGCTTTATTCATTCTGCCTGTAGCATCTTTGCGAAATTTCTTCTCATGGGCACACACCCAGGAAAATACCCAAACCTTGGTAGTAGGACCCAGTTCCTGCTGTTGCTGGTACCTGTGGTGCTTATTCCCAGAGCACAAGAGCTTTACTTTTGAGTTGGGTTTTATTTGAAAGCTGACAAGTGGAAGATGCTAAGGAAATTCTTTTCAGCTTAAACATTGTTTTGGTTCCCTCTTTTTCCTCTTCCTCCTCCTCCTTGAATATGGTTTAAAATTTAGAAAAGAAACTGTCTGATTCCTTTAGCTGAGCAAAATTAAATTACTCATCATTTTTTTCCCTAGATTCCAAAGAAATATGGACAAGAATATCTCCCAGCTGATAGTGGAGTTTTTCATTTTATAATTTAAAATATGGGAGCTGATTCTTAGGTGGGCCAGTTGTCCCAGAACAAATTGAACAGTATATTCAGAGTTACTGTGTTTACGTAAGTTCCTGTAGCTTGATAAGGTGTCTCAGTGCTTATCATTAGTTGTGCAATACTGTTGTAGCCTCTCTGTTTATGGAATAATTTAAATGCAGTTTTCTTTGTTTTGTTGTCTAAGAGATAGTTATTTATCTTGCTCTTTATAGTATTCTTGGGAACTATTTTGTTAATATGTATTGGTGATTTATGCCCATTTTATTATTTATTTAGAAAAATAGTACCTTTGTAATGACTTGTTTGGTGGCAATATATTTTGCTGCAAAAAAATAAAGAGACTATGACAGAAGGTTTTGGGGGGGCAGGGGCGGGGAGGCTGGGTGCTTTGTAACTTTCTTGAGAGTTGGGAGAAAATCTTATTGATCCCCTAAAAAAATAAATTCACTCTTTATCTCAGTATTGATTATATGCAAAATAGGCAATTTCTTTGAGATAGCATACCCTAAGATAGTATTTCTTATTTTAAAAATGTTAGTTTAAAATAAAATGTGATAAGACACAAGGAAGGGCAAGACATCTGAGATAAGAATCTCAAAAGAGTCCCTTAGTAAATGATCTTCAAGTTTTAGGTTTTGTTTTGTTTTTTAGTTAAAATTCACCTTTTCCAGACTGCAAAAGTTATACATAGAACTTTGCTAAATAAGAACAAATATGGCCGGGCGTGGTGGCGCACGCCTTTAATCCCAGCGCTTGGGAGGCAGAGGCAGGTGGATTTCTGAGTTCGAGGCCAGCCTGGTCTACAGAGTGAGTTCCAGGACAGCCAGGGCTACACAGAGAAACCCTGTCTCGAAAAAAAAGAACAAATATGGAGAAAATCCCTAAAAGATACTTTTTGTCCGTGGAGATGCGGGCTTCTGGCCTTGAAATTGCTTGACCTGTGAGCTGCAGGAACACCAGCTACTCACTAGACTCCTCCCCCAGGCAGGAGTGAGTCTCAGGTTCCACATGGACATTAGGCTGCTGGCTGCAGCAGTTGTGACATCATATCATTTAAGATAATGGCTTCTTCCCGTCAACATCACTTGATTAAATTCTCCTCAAATTAAGACTTTTAAGTAACAGAATCCTAGGTACTTCGTGGTTATTAATAGCAATTTGTGAATGTCCCAATGCCTCATTGGATACCGAAATTAAAACCAGTCAACTACATAGAGACCCATAGGATCAGGCTGGCCTCAAACTCAGAAACCCACCTGCCTCTGCCTCCCAAGTGCTGGGATTAAAGGTGTGTGCCACCCTCCCCCACCCCACCCCACCCCCGCTAAAGCAAAAGCTTTTGCATGTTGGTTTTTTTCATCCACAGACATGCCTTCCGTGTAATACTCATTCTATAATCAAAGGTCAAGGGCTCAAGGTCCAATTGTCCTGCCACGGGGATAGAGGGTGACTTTGGGCAAGCCCCTAGGATGCCTGGCCTCCTGTTGTCCATCTCTTAAATGAAAATTCATGCCTGGAGAAGCTTAAACACTACATTCTGGCTCCGGTAGCCTGAGAGCTCAGAATACAGCAGCTCATCTTCCCCTTCACAAGGGTGAGAGTATGTTTCAAAACGTGGTACCTGTGTAGAAAAAAGTTTTCATGAGTCTGTAAGCTGTCTATTGTCTCCTGAAAAGAAACCAGAAGTTTACCCCTAAATGTGTTCAGAATACTTATTCTAATAAAATTATGGAAGCATCAAATCCAAGTATAGTGGAAGTCCCCAGTGAGTGGGTTCTACTCAGTGGCCATCCTCAAGTAAAACAAGGCACTGTGTGGGTGTAAAACTGGGTGTGGGTTGCTGCCCTTGGTCTGCTACACTAAACGGGACCATGCTGTCCTGTGAACTGGGGACAGGTTGACAACAGTAGCTGAGTTTGAGCTGGCATTTGCGTTCCTGGGAGTTTTGGTAACATACAGTTCAGAAGGCTACACCCCTGTGTATCTCCTTATCTCTGGCTGATGAACTCTGGAGGATTGTGACTGACTTTGTTTCCATTTTCTTCAGCTTTGTGCAGTTCTCCTGTGACTTTGTATCTGTATTTTCTGTTTACAAGTCAATTTTAAGGGGAAGGGTAGGATGTTAAGATCTAGTTTATCGTAGATATTTTTTTTCTCGTGTTGTAGAAAAGCATGGGTTATACATTGGAGTGAAAAGGGCACTGTATTATTTACCAAAGGTGTAGTGTTTGCATTTGTTTATAAATGCATTATTTTAGTACTGTAAATTTGGGCATAATTTCTGAGTTTACTACTATTGCTACTGCTGGCATCTGTCTTTCTCCTTCTCTGTCATCTTTTTATCCCCATAAATGTGCAATGTGGGGTGCATATGTCACAGACCAAACAAGACCACCAGCATGTTCTTGTCCACACTTTGGGAACAGCGTGCACTGTTGCATACACATTGGTCCCTGCAGTGTTGGTCTTTTCATTTCCTTTGAAAAGTCAGCAATTTGCTTTAACCTTCCAGACAAGATCTGTTGAGAGTCACCATTGCATCTCAATGAGCTCTCCCTTATTTGCCTATCTTTGTATGTATTTTGTATACTAGATTGTCCAGGAAGTATTCTAGAAGGGAGTAATGGTTTGCATTCAAAATGATGTAATTTGTCCAAATTATTTTGTCTTTAAAATTGAAATGGGTTAATTTCATTTTCTTCTTGATGATTTGAAATTGTAAGATTTGTCCAGCTATTGCTTAATAAAATTTTGCAGATCAAAAAATATCAATTACATGTGTTCCAAGTTTGAATTATGGGTCTTGGGTTCTTTGAGAAGAAATCACCTGGAGGGGGGCATATAGGGGACTTTTGGGATAGCATTTGAAATATAAATGAAGAAAATATCTAATAAAAAATGGAAAAAAGAAAAAAAGGAAATCACCTCCTTCTAGTGACATGAACTTCTGACCCTCCAGTTACTTCAAGGGTCAAGGGTCGCCTGAGAAATGCCATCATGACTGGGAACACTCAAAATGTCCCTGTTATCTCATTGCCCACTTAGTGAATTGTTTTGACTTTTTTGGGGTTTTCATCTTTTTTAAAAAAGAATCCAGCTGGGCGTGGTGGCACATGCCTTTAATCCCAGCACTTGGGAGACAGAGGCAGGGGGATATCAGAGTTCGAGGCCAGCCTGGTCTACAAAGTGAGTTCCAGAACAGCCAGGGCTATACAGAGAAACCCTGTCTCGAAAAACCAAAAAACAACAACAAAAAAAGAATCCAATTAGTAATGCATGTCACCTGGAATGACACTGACTTTTCCAAATTTCGTGACCTGATTTTATGCTCTTATTTTTTTCTAATAAATGTTAGTTATATCATGGGAAAAAAATGAATACGCCTGTATAGTATGTAAAAGATGAAAGGTGCTAAATATGTTGGTATTTTAGTTTGTGGGAAACATAATTAAGCCCAGTTTAAAGCCATTTTGCTTAAAATGGCACCATGTAACTGTTGACTGGGACTACTGAGTGCTTGCAAGCATCCTGTTTGCTTAGCCATGGGTATGGGAATCCAGCACTGGGAGCATATGTCCAAGTGTCTGTTTACAGAAGGCTGCGCCCACCAGCTCGCCCATTCAGGCTTGAGTCAGAAGGCAACCATGTAGCAACTTTAGCATATGCTAATGATGAATTGTTCTCGAGTCATTATGGGATATACATCTATGCTTTACATAATCAACAGATGACCAGCTACCTTGCACAGAATCAAGTCTGTCTTATCTTCCTATGAGTGTTAGTGAGCATTAAGGAATTTCCATGATATTTTCACTTCACCCGGTAGTGAGGGCCACTAGCCAGAGTCAGGCCTGCTCCCCCGCCCCAACCCCCGACCCTCGGCGTTCCTAACACTCAGGCCCTGACTGTGTCTGTTGGAAGGAGCTATGTCCAGAATTTCTGCTACCTCCACTTGTTGTCTTTGAGACTGTTCAGTCAAGTCAGGTTTTTCCAGAATAATTTGTTTTCTTTGAAGGTTTCATTTACTTTATATGTAGGAGTATTTTGACTGCATGTATGTATGTATGTATGTATGTATGTATGTATGTATGTATGTATGTAAACCATGTGGGTGCCTGCAGAGGTCAGAAGTGGATGTTTGATGCCCTGGAACTGGAGGTGAAAGACAGTTGTGACCCACATGTGAGTACTGGGAATCACACCTGTTTCCTCTGCAAGAGCAAAAGGTGCTCTCGATCACTGAGCCAACTCTTCAGACCTCCAGATATATCTTTAACATCTTGGAAAGAAAACTTGGAAACTTTTTATAAACTATATTTTATGATGGATGTGTTCTGTTTATTAGTTTCAGTTATCTTCTCCTAGAAAAGGAGGAAATGCCTGCTGCCTCTTGAGATTGCCTTCCAGTTTCCCAAGGATGTAGAGATACTAACCAGAACAAGAAGCCCTGACTCCATTATGTAGGGAATACCCTTCACACACACACCACTTTGCTGCTTTTTTTTTTTTTTTTTTTTTGAGACAGGGTTTCCTTGTACAGCCCTGGCTGTCCTGGAACTCACAGAGATCTGTTTAACTTAGTTTTGATTTTACAGAAGCCCTCAACTGAGAGACTTTAAACTATTTTTCCCTGCTTTTCAAGACAGGGTTTCTCTCTCTCTCTCTCTCTCTCTCTCTCTCTCTCTCTCTCTCTCTCTCTCTCTCTCTCTCTCTGTGCTGAGATTTAAGGCATTATGCTTCCTGGAAGGAATGCAGTGCTATGAAACTTCAGTCAGGAAGAATCTGCTACTGAGAAGAATTAGACAAACCGAATAATCCACACATAGCCCAGAAAAGTCTGGAGCAAGCATCTCTGCTTTTAGAGCCCACTCATTTTAAAAACATCATTTATTCCCCCTTTAAAATTACCTGTGGCCCCATTCTCCTCTCCACTGTTTAAGACTCAATCACTTGGCTGGTCCTTCTTCCCTCCTACCTCCCCCCTATCATTTTCAAGATAAGCATGCACCATCTACCAGGCTTCCTCCGAGCTCACTGAAGCCAGACGGACTGTAGACTTGGAGTTTTCCGGTCTCTGCCTTACAGGTATGTACCACTACGGCCTGCTTCTTGTTTGTCTGAATACTGATTTTTTTTTTTTAATTTTGTGTATATTGATGCTTTATCTGCATACACTGTCTTCTGTGCACCACGTGTGCCTGGTGGCCACAGAGGCCAGAAGAAGGTATGAGAGCCCCTGGAACTGAATTAGAGGCTCACTGTGAGCTGCCATGTGGGCACTATGAACCAAATCCAAGTCCTCTGCAAGAGTTTTTATTGTTATTATTATTACTAAACCATCTTTCTAGCACTTAAAGACATCCTGTCACATCAGGCTGGCTTAAATTCTTAGACTCAAGTAATCCTCCTGCTTCAGCCTCCCAAGGAACTGGAAGATAGAAAAATAACAAACATAAGCTGAGGATGTAGGTCAGTGGTAGGATATCTATAGTATATGCATGGTGCCCTGGGTTCCATCCTTGGGGGCAGGGGGAAGAGGAGCTCTCTCAGAAAGGGGACCAGAAAAGGCAGGGTAGACTGAGATAAGGCAGCAGGGACCAGGACAGCAAGCGTTGACTTTGTTAAATACCTGAAGCAGAACCAGAAGGCCAACTTCAACCCCTTCAGGAGCTAAAGCAAGTGACTGATGGCTCCCTCATCTGGATCTGGCTGTTTGGTTGATGGACAGGCTCTACAGTCTCTACTTGCCTCTTGAGTAGCTTCTAGGGACACATTTGTGTTCCACATGATAACAGGCAGCCAAAGCCATGATCCATAGGGATGGGAACAAGACTCTTAAGTTGGTGAGACCCAGATCCCACACATTCTTCAGGAGCAGAGTGTAATGCCAACCCGAATAGAGAAGCAGACAGTTCTCCAGACACTGTAAAGAATGAGAGTGATCTGGCTTTGGCACCACTGAATCACAGTGGTCTGGCTCAGTCATATCATGTGTCCAACAGAGAGGGTACCATGTGACATACTACCTGGTATCCTTGCACTGTCTAATGCCACCATTCCCAGGATAGCCTCTGCTCTATCAAGTCACGTCTATTCTTGTAAAGTCCACTGCTGCTGTCTTACACACCATCCCTACAGTCCCCTCTGCTCTGTGCTAGCTACAGCCGCCAATGCTGCCTCCCCAGACTGCAGCAGCAGCAGCTTCCTAATTCTCCTTGAATGGCAACAGCAGCCTCCTAGTCCCCCTACCTCCGTTCTTTGCCGCTCCCACTAGTCTAGATGCAGTACAGAGCACTCACAAGGGTATCTATCACTTCATTCAGGACAAAGGTGGAGCAGGGTGGGCCCTAGGTCCAGATGTCTGCCCCGTTGACTACAGAGCCAAGGTTGCACCTCTGTTGGGTGTCTGAGAGCCATTCTCATGGGTCGTGCATGCAGTCTCCCCTCCTGCTACTTCTCTGACCTGCCCCACTCTGAGCCCACTCTGCTTTGTGTCTCAGCCCTGCCTCTCTGAAGCCTCCCAGATCCAGACCTCAGCCTTAACTGCTATTGTGGACTTAACCACACTGCTTGATCCTTTCCAGAAACGGAAGAGCCACCTTCACAGAGTCTGAAGGGCGGGGCAAGCCCCTGCTCTGGTACCTATGTTGTTGTATTGTATGAGGCACTTGCTGTAAGTGGACTTCCATTTCCCTTGACAATGAAAAGCATTCTGCATCCTGGCTGTGCTTCATAAGCTCTTCAAATGCTCCCTCGAAGATCAAGGAAAGTGCCCTTCCTCCCTCCCTCCCTGTGGCTGGCACTGCTTTGGCTTTCTAGTGCCCTTCTCTTTGGACTAAAGCCAGGGGCCACCAGAGGCATGCATAGCTATCTGCTTCCTGTGCTTTCTTCTTAAAGAAGCCCCAGGAGGCTGCAGAAGAGACGGCAGCATTTGCTTCTCTTTAAGTCAGTTTGACTTCCTACCATCAAACAGAAAAAAAAGCTCACAGGTAACAGAAACTGTAAGTGGGGGTGCCGGGCGTTCTCTTGCCTACCCTCCTGGATCCCAGTTCCTTCTTCTCTCTAGTTTTATATGAAACAGCAGGAAGGATGATGTTAACAACACAGAAAGTAGAAGCAAGAACTCCTAACATGCCTGAGCATCATCGACTATAACCACAGGCTCTAACTTCAGTCTCCCATGTCCTTAGAATGTGGGGTTAACGAGTTGTGTGAAGTTCCGTGAGATTAGAGAATCAGAGCTGTTTGAGCGCTAGGGAGAAGAGGGTCTCATGAAGCCTTGGCTGGCCTCAGACTCAATATGTATGCCCAAGGAGCACCTTGAACTGCCTCCTAAGTGCTGAGATTGCAAGCATGGACCACCATGGTCAACTGATAACCTCGAATTTTATGCACACTCAACTAGCGCTCTACTTAGCTACATCCCCAGCCCAAAGTTGTTTCTTCCTCCAACCCCCACCCCCTGTGTAACCCTGGTTGTACTGGAACTTGCCTGCTTCTGCCTTCTGAGCACTGGGATTAAAGGGCATCAGCACTGCCTACCAGCCAGTTACTACTTAATGAAGCCACAAGTCCTCAATTGTGAAACAGTCTTTGGTAGCTGAGTAAACATTGTGCTATATAGTGGATAAAAGTGGATTTGAGGCTGGTGAGATGGTGCAATGGGTAAAGCTTGCTGGCAAGGAGGAAAGTCTGAGTTTGGATGCCCAACACCTATGTAAAATCCAAGTGCATCAGATGTGTCTGTAAACCCCAATACTCTGTGCCAAAGATAGGTAGATCCATGGCTGGCTGGGTAGGCTAGCCAAACTAGAAAGCTCCAACTACAATGAGATAATCTGTCCCCCAAAATAAGATGGAAGGACTGAAGAGGTGGCTGGGCATTTAACAGTACTGTGTGCTCTTCCAGAGGACCTGGGTTCAATTCCCAGCATCCACATGACAGCTCACAACTTTTTAACTCTAGTCCCAGGAGATTCAACACACTCTTCTGGCCTCTGGACATCAGGCATGCAAGTGGTACATAGACATACATTTAGGCAAACACCCACGTGTGTGTGTGTGTGTGTGTGTGTGTGTGTGTGTGTGTATGGACGGACAGATAGGAGCGCATATGATGTTTTACATAAAAACAACTAAAAGGATGGAGAACAATAGAAGAAGACACCCAAAATCAACCTCTGACCTCCATAAGGGCACACTTGGGTGAATGCACCTGTGTTCATGCCATACACCCATCCTAAACACTCGTGAATACAAAGTCAAGTTCTTTGAAATCAAACACACCTGGATTCATATAGCACACCTATTCCTTGCTGCATTAAAAATGATAAATCTATTCAAGGATGAAGTCAGCAGTAATACTTAGAGGTGAATTAGCCACATTGGAAGTGTTGGCCAGTCACCTTGTACAGAAGGAAAGCCTCTCTTGTAGATAGACTCTGAGAAACTGAATAAATAAATCTTTAAAAAAAAAAAATGGGCTGGAGAGATGGCTCAGTTAAGAGCACTGGCTGCTCTTCCAGAGATTCTAAGTTCAATTCCCAGCAACTACACAGTAGCTCACAACCAGCTATAATGGGCTCTAATGCCCTCTTCTGGCATGCAGATAGAGTACTCTTATACATAAATAAATCTTTAAAAAAAAATCTGAGAAACTGGTATGCAAGTTTTCTGAAAGCCTCATCTGTCTCAAAATATGCATAGTAGTCCTACCTGTCTCAGAAGTGTCAGAGAGTGCCAAGTAAGACAGTGCTGGCAAGTGCTCAGGCCAGCATCAGGTGCACAGCACATGCTCAGAAAAACAGCTCCCTGATTATAGCTGTCGGTGAAAATACATTCAGGGCCTGTCTCAGCCAAGAGCCATAAAAACAGGAGCCTTACGTGAGCCTTCAGAAGTGCAGAGCACAGCCCGCATGTGGCTGTTTGTGATCCATCATCCTTCCCAGCTCAGATTCAAGGCAGCTTTTCTTAATGGCCTTTATTTGATTCATCTCAGAGAAAAAATGATCTGAGTTGTCATTTCCATTTGATGATTCTTTATAAAGTACCATGTGTTCTCAAGAGGAACAGTAGCCTTTGGAATGTGCTCAACAAACAAGCCAGGCAGCAGAGGGTGGCTGTGTAGATGGAACATTCTCCTCTCTCCCTGAGACAAAGAGGCAAAGGATTTATTTCAAGGGGAATACTGCTGCCGCCTGTTTTTCTGAGACAAGTTCTCCTGTGTCCCAGGCTAAGTTCCCTCCAGCTGCAGGTACCCTTAAACTTCCACTCCTCTGCCCACCTGTCCCAGCTTCCAAGTGCTGAGATTTCGGTATGGGCCACAACACCTGGTTAAAGTAGTATGTATTCTTTTTGCTGCCAATGCCTTTTAAAGATGCATCAAAATGTGTATTTGAACAATGTCTATTGGCTAATTTTTATTTAGGTGAACTGTAGTTAGATAATATATAAGGACTTACTAGCTTCAATAGTTTTCAAAACCTCGTTAGCATTGTGTTTCATTTCATTGCTGTACATATGTATGAGTGATGTATTTGAATGTTTGCATGCATGTGAATGCACCCTTCTGTAGGAGTGAATGTGCATAGGTATGCATACATGGTTTTTTTGTTTGTTTGTTTGTTTGTTTGTTTGTTTTTGTTTTTTGAGACAGGGTTTCTCTGTATAGCCCTGGCTGTCCTAGAACTCACTTTGTAGACCAGGCTGGCCTCGAACTCAGAAATCCGCCTGCCTCTGCCTCCCAAGTGCTGGGATTAAAGGCGTGTGCCACCACACCCGGCTGTATGCATACATGTTAAGACCAGAAGTTGATGTCAGGTTTCTTTCTGGATCGCTACCCACATTAAATATTGAGGCAGGTCTCTCACTGTTTCCAGAACTCTCCATTTTGGTTAATATGGCTAGCCAGCTTCCTCCAGGAATTCCCTGTGCCTCTGCCTCCTCTGAGCTGACATTACAGGCAGGCTACCGGATCGTTTACATGAGTGCTGGAGACTTGAACTCAGGTCCTCACACTTGCATGGCAGGCACTTACCTCACCCACTGAACCTTCTCTCCAGCCTGTTTGTTTAGTTTTAAGATGGTCTGGCTGTGTTGCTGAGGTTAGTGTAGAACTCTCAGCCTCAAATGAGTCTCCTCCCTAAGCAGATAGATGGATGGAACTGTAGGTCAATGACACGGTGCTGTGCCTGGTTCCTCTCTTTTTTATTGAACCTTGGGGCAGCACTGGGGAACTTTAATGTTACTTCAGTCTCAGTAAACATCAAATCATGCCCCAGAGCATCCAAAGCACTAAAGAGTCAACTCCAAGCAGGTCAGTTCATGCCTTAGAGGAGTTCTTAGAGTTATGTTCACACAGGTCAGCCAGAAGGCTCCCCTTTCAGAATGGTGGGGTTTTTTTCCCTAGAAGATCCAATAGGCTTAACGAAAATCAGGAAAGAAGCCACTAACATCAGAGACTCAATAGCCACATGTGTGATCAGTAACATTAACGATAATTTGTCAACATTGGTGACATCTACCACTGTAAAAACAAAATTATTGATCCAAGCAGGAGGCTGAGGTGCTGATTAGTAGAAAGGAAAGCTGAGCTTTGTGTGGCGTCTGCTGTGCTTCTGGGATTCTTGGGCTTTACAGAGAGAATCTGAGTTCACTGGATCTCACTGGGGTATTACAAGTTAGACATTTACAGAAAATGCAGTCTTTGACATTGTGGCCCCAGATGACCCCGTCCAAGAGTCAGTCAGTGGGGTCTGCAAGAGAGAGAGAGTGGGGTCGTAGGGGCAAGAGGCTCGAAGAATAGAAATAAAACAGGCTATCAAGGATCAAGTCCCGAGTCTCATATCTCAAGTCTTGTTTATTGTAAGGCAACTATGGGTATACATGAACACATGCACACACACACACACATGCACACACTGGAGAATGAAACTGGAGACACTTCACCACAGGTCCAGGATGTATAGGAGAAAAACAAGATGTTATTTGAGTGTGTTCAGCTGTGGTGGGCTTCTTGCAAAAACATCATGCTAGAAAAACAAGTCTATCATCAGGGTAGAAAAGTACCACCTGTAAGTAAATAGCCCAAGATGGCTGCAGAGATGATAGGCGCTTTCTGCTAAGAGTAGGTTCCCAACACCCAGACCCATTGACCTTGTGTTTATGGAATTCTTAATCTCTCTTAGTCCTTGATTGCATGTCAGCTTCCAGTTAAGCTACTGGGATATTATACTCTTGAGTCAATACACAGGATTTTTCAAACCCTTGATCATGGGCAACACTGTTGTGGAGGATGAAGAGGCAGTCAGATTGGTAGAACAAGTAGTGACTGTGCCTTGAGAGACATTAAACTGAAGGCTGTTTGGTCTCAGGGGTGAGTATCTGTGTGTGTGTGTGTGTGTGTGTGTGTGTGTCCATGCATGCATGCACATGGATATAGTCTGAATACTCCACACACCTCTTGGGCATTTTATGTATTTTGTACCTCTTCAATGGTTCCCATTTCTTCACCTCATTCTGCCCCCCCCCCTTAAAATGCTGGCAACTAGACCTTCACTCTCCAGTAAAAAATGGCAGGACCCTGGTTCAGTGGAGAACTGAACCAGACAAGTTGTGACTGTTCTGTTCTAGCAATATAATCTTCTGAAAACTAACCAGCCTGTGATATCAGCAGTGCTGGTCTGGACTGTTAGCATAACAGGTTGTATCTCCTGACCCCTTGCTTGCACTGGTCTTGCCCCTGTCTGCTGCAGGCTGAGTGCAGGCTTGTGCCTTGAAGAAAGCCTTGCTCCCAGCCCTGGTGGTTGGTGTGGTTTGTGATGTGTACCCCAGGTTCCCTCCACACAGCTTCTTAATCTTCAAGTTTCTCTCCACATGATTACTCCAGTGTAGAGGTCTGGAGTTCCTTCCACAGAGGCGGCACACAGAGGATGTCATACCTACACCAGTAGTGTCACACCCAACTCGTTTTACTTGTCCACAAAAATTTCAAAGTCCCACCCCTGGATAAGAGGAGTGGCAGTCATACTACAGGCGTGTGATGTGACATAATATCACACCATTGGTGGCAGATCAGGAGCTGGCCCACCCTTCTTAACCTGTACACGGTGGTTCATCTGTTTCTGAAGTGGACCCGAAGCATGTCTGCTCCTCCAGGCCTTCCCATTCTTCATCAGACATTTCTGAAAACATCATGTAAAGCCATGACTTTCAACACAGTATCAGGAAAGGTACTATAGAAATGGTATGATGGGCCCTATAATGAAATTAACAGTGCGGCTTTTGATCCTGTAATTTCACCAGAGACTTGGACATATTCCATAGGAACAGACTTTATCTCATAGATGGTATCACCAGCATGGACCCCAGTGGGCAAGGAGATAAGCAGAGGTATGTCTTGAGGTGCATGTGTGGTCCTGAAATGGCCACTCACCAAAAGCACGGGGCACTTGGTACTTACCCACTTTAAGCACAACAACGTCTATCTCCCAATGTATACAGAGTTCCCAAGTGTTTGTGTGCTCCATTCATAAGTAGGGTTGTTTAGCTACATCTCTAGATATCTAAAGAAAATATCTACAAAACAAGCGGTAAGCAATGTGAAGCTAGGCTTGGTGGTGTACATGTGTAAACCAGGACTTGCCAAGTAGAGGCAGGAGAATGAATTCAATCAAGGTCAGCCTCAGCCATCTGAGAATCTGTCACACATGGATATGTACACGCACACATGCACAGGCAAGTGCCCATGTGTGTAGGGGGCTGTCGTAGGGTTTTCTTGCTGTGAAGAGACATCATGACCAAGACACAACTCTTACAAGGACAACCTTTAATTGGGGCTGTCTTACAGGTTCAGAAGTTTAGTCCATTATCATCATGGCAAGAAGCATGACAGTATGCAGGCAGACTTGGTACTGGAGAAGGAGCCAAGAGTTCTGCATCTTGATCTGAAGGCAGCCAGGAGGAGACTGGATTTGTTTCTCAGTGGGCAGAGCCTGAGCATTTAAGACCTCAGAGGCCTCCCTGCATGGTGACACACTTCCTCTAAGAAGGCCACACCTCCTCCAATAAGGCCACAGCTCCTAATAGTGTCACTCCATATGGGCCAAACATTCAAACACATGAGTCTATGGCAGTCAAACCTATTCAAACCATCACAGAAGCAGATTTGAAGGCCATTGCATCCATGAATCAGAAAAAGGATTCTCTATAAGAAGGAACCTTCTGCCAGGCAGTGGTGGTGTATGCCTTTAATCCCTAGCACTTAGGAGGCAGAGGCAGGCGGATTTCTGAGTTCGAGGCCAGCCTGGTCTACAAAGTGAGTTCCAGGACAGCCAGGGCTATACAGAGAAACCCTGTCTTGAAAAAAAAAAAAAAAAAAAGAAGAAGAAGAAGGAACCTTAACAGTCATTCCTAAGATGCAGGAAGATGTACAAGGCCTAAGAGGCTTGCTAGCCATCAAAGAGTTAAGATTTAGGAGGGAAGAAATAAAAACCAATGATAAAAATGAAGAAGAATGGGTAAAGTTGGTGCATTTATGGGAATCCTGAAACTATGTAACATGAGTGATGGTTGTATTCACCTAGTGATCTAAGTAACCAGGTTCCAGGGCCACAGTGATGATTAGCTTTGTCAACTTGACACAATCTACAATCACCTGAGAACAGACTCATCTAAGTTGGCCTGTGAGGGCCTTGATACTGTTAACTAAGGGAAAAGACGCTTCTGATAAGGATTGTGCCATTCCCTGGGCCCAGGTTCCCAAGCTGTGTGCATGGAGAAACAGTGCTGATTACAACATGCCTGTGTCCTTTCATTCATCTGTTTGATGTCATGTGTTTCATTCATCAGTGGATGTCATGTGACCATCTTTCTCAAGCTCCTGCCACCTTGACTCGCCCGAAATGATGGACTGCACCCTGGAAATTCGAGCTAAAAAAAACCCTTTCCTTCCCCAAGTTTCTTTTGTGAAGGCATTTTGTACAGGAACAGAAACAAAACCAAGACAGACTCATATTCTAAAATTTAAACTCAATTGTGGACACACACACACAACACACAAGTGGCTATTTTTAACAGGTTACCCAAGATTGATCTTTCATGGGAACCTGTCCCAGATCCCCATGAAAATCTAATATTATCTGGAATAAGTGTTTTTGCACTTACTATTTGATTTACAAGAGATCATACCACTCTCTTGGTATGTAATTTCACATGTGAGTTTTTATTGTGCACACTACTAGGCTTGTGGGATGAGAGACTTCTTTCCACAGTCAGTATTTTTGGGGAAGGAAAGTAGTAAGTGGCACCTTTCTTGGACACACAACTCATTCATTATACTTAAAATAGTATTGTGACATAATTATATATATATATATATATATATATATATATATATATACACACACACACACACATATATATATATATATATATATATATACACACACACACACACACACACACACATATACATATATATATATATATATATATACACACACACACACATACATGGATACACATACATAGATTTAACTTTTTCCTTGTATCTATGTTCATCATATGAATGACTGAGGCTGTCAAAAGGGAGTTGAATCACTAGGACCTGTGACCCACCATGTGGGTGCTAGGAACCGAGTGCAGGTCCTTTGCAAGAGCAACAAGTGCTCTGAAATGCTGAGCCATCTCTCAGCCCCAGGGATTTAGTTTTAAAGGCTGTTTTGTGTTTTGTACCCAGAAAGAGAAGTGGGTCTTGGGATCTGTCCACGGTGCTGAACGTGTTTGCCAGCTCCCAGACTTGGCCATTGCCTACAAAACAGGCCCCTGGGCCGGACCTCAAGCCGGTTTCCCTCATTTCTCAGTCCCGGGCCCAGTGAGGACGGCACTGGGAGGCTGGCGATCTAGTGCTTGGCCTCCCTCTCCCGAGTGGGTTCCCTGGCAGACGGGCGGTAGCACACGGGCCTGGGGTGGCGAGGTGGAGCCGGCTCCTCTGTGCGCGCCCCCTCCCCAGCTCCCAGCCTCTGCTCCTCCTCCTGCCCGGTCCCGCCCAAGTGCGCCGAAGGCTCGGGTGCCCGGAGCTGACGGCGGAGAAGGGGCGAGGACGGCGATTGCGAGGGCGGAGCGCAGCGCGGCGCGGCGCGGGCATGGACGCGGAGTACCCTGCGTTCGAGCCGCCGCTCTGCAGTGGCCTCAAGCAGCTGTGCGGGCGGCTGCAGGAGGCGTACCGCGAGCTCAAGGAGGACCTCGCGCCATTCAAGGATGATCGCTACTACAGGTAGGCGCAAGGGGCCTCAGCTCTGTGCCCCCACCGCCGCGCCCCAGCCCTGGAACGCTGAGCCTCGGGAGGGGCTAGGAATGCTGACTGAGGCGCGCGCGATTCAGGGTCCAAGACGGCCCCATGCAGCTGGGTCCTGGGTCCTTCTCCATCTTAGAACCCTGAGCCAAGAGGCTAGCCTTATGAGCACCAGGCTTTCGTTCCTTCTTGGCTCCTCCCTCGTGCTCCCCTTTCTCCTACTCCTGCTGCCTAGCTGTTGCCACTGGGCCTGGCCAATCCCTGATTTGAGGAGCCTATCTCCTTCTCTTCCCCCTCACTGCCTCCCCACACACAAACCAAAGCTAATCGGAACGGGGGGTGGGGGGGGGACGGCCCTTCGCCTTTCTGCTGGGGTACTCTGACCTGGGTACATGGTCTTAAGACCCAGCTCGTACTCTTTCCAGTGAAGATGCGTGTAGCGGCTGCGTATCAGAGTCCAGAGAAGCTGTGGGTGTGAGTTTATTTAAGCTCTCTTGTCCCCTCACCTGCAGTGGAGCCGCGGAGGTGGAGCCCGCGGATGCTTGGGATGCTTGCTGAAGGGCACCTTTCCCTTCCTCCCTGTGCTGTGCTTTCTGGTAGGGAAATGTGTCCTGCAGTCAAAGGCCTTGAATACCTAGTGCCTTAAGCTGTATGGAAAGGACTCTGCTGGGTCCAGAAGTGCAGGCCTTGGGTGATTATGTTACTGACCAGCTGTGTGAGCTGGGAAAGTTACCTTAGCTGTATCTCAAGCTTCCTCATCCGTGAAATGGACAGCTTGGACCAGATTTCTGCAGGTGCGGAGCCTGACATATGAGCAGTTTACACAGTTGGTGGTAAAGAGCGGCAACCTATGTGCTGGGCTCATAGTTACACAGTTCTCCAAAAGCTGGGTCACAAGTAAATCTTCTCAAAGGCTCAGCAGCTTCCTCGGGCAGTATCATGACCATGAAAGTTGTTACTGAATGAAAAGGACAATTTAAAAAAAGATGTAGTGTAGGCAGGCGAGGGGACTGAGCCAGTAAAATTCCTTGCTTGTGAGCATGGTGGCCTGAGTTGGCCTTGGACCCATGTAAGGTAGAAGGAGAGAACCAACTCCAGGGCAGTGGTGGCACACGCATTTAATCCAAGCGCTTGGGAGGCAGAGGCAGGTGGATTTCTGAGTTTGAGGCCAGCCTGGTCTACAGAGTGAGTTCCAGGACAGCCAGGGCTACAAAAAGAAACCCTATCTTGAGAGAACCAACTCCAAAAGTTATCATCTGACCTCTACAAACATCCTGCATACATGTCCCTGGGATTCAGACATCATACACACATGGGCACACACATATAATAATAAATTTTAAAAGCATCTTGTAATGTAGTGATGTGGTGCTGAGACCCTGTGAGCCCTATAATCCTGCCAATGAAGCCTCCTGGGAGATGTGGAAGGTAAAGAAGCTCATGGATGTTTCAAATTGCATTGTTGAAATAAGATAATCTCCCATCTCTTTTCCTACATGCTCCCCGACACTCTGTTTCATGTCCACTGAGAATATTGCTTTGGTAAAGGATCCAGCAAATAAGACCAAGATCCCCAGGCAGGTAGCAGAAAAGAGAATAAGTCACTCACATTGGTTAATCTGCAATTGGGTTGTTCTATCTACACATTCTGCTGTTACCCAGTACCTCTTGTGCCTGTTTTACATGTGGGGGATTTGTCAGTGAGCAAGAAAGATTCATGGCTAAATTAAGGAGCTTACAGAAGCCAGGAATTTCATGTTGTCATGAAAGCCAGCAAGACTAATCAGGAGACACTTTAAGAAGAATAAGATGCTCACTGGATGGGGCAGCATGGAGGAAAGTTACAGAAGAGGGAGGAAGAGGACAACATGCCTGGAGCCATAAGATCATGATCTTAGGCAAGGTCAGGTTAATTAGAACCTTGATCTATAAAACCAAGACCAGCCATGATAATAAAAACACCCTGTCAAAAGCAGCTGAAGGGAGAAGGTTTTGCTCTAGCTCATAGTTTAGGGGTATAGTTCATGATTGCTGGGAAATCCAAGTGCCAAGAACTTAAAGCAGACATACAGTATGAACATACAGACTAGGGAATGGTGCTGCCCACAGTGGACAGAGGTCCTTACCTCCATCAACACAACCAAAACACGCCACCCCCACAGGCATGTCCAGGGGCCTGTTTTCCAGGTGATTTTATATTTTGTCAAGCTGACAGCTAACATTACCCATCACACCAGCGAATACAGATTGCATTAGAACAGCAATGTGGAGGGATTAGGGTTACTGGGAAAATGGATAAGCAGTTTGGCTGTCTGTCCTATGGCAAGCAAGTGACTCTTTGTCAGTTGAGTTAGATTCTGAAGACAAATTCACCATAGTCAGAAAGGGGCAGTGATTAAAGCTGCCCCCCACCATGAGAGAAAGTGGACATCGGGGTACTTTATATGGTCTCATGTGGCAAAGCACTTTGCAGAGAACCACAGAGACTTCCTTAGCAGGGAAGTATTTTATTAGGTCACTGAACTATCCTCAGGTGCTCCTCTGAGCCTGTATATCAGTGGGCTATCCCTGTGTGCCCCAGCTGGAATGTTCTGGTTACAGTTACAGCTGCTGGGTCTGCCTCACTGGCAGGCAGACTTGCTACTACACTGTTAACAGCTTCTCCTCTCGCCATCTTTGTTTCCTCACCCATGATTAATAACGAAAGCGCACTGGTCCTTTTTTTATCCCTGGAGGACCAGGGACTAACCTCACATGGTTGACAGTTTTCTCTAACAGGGTAAGGCAAGGAACACAACTGTTAATGACTTGTCTCCCAACGATGGCTGTGTGCCTGTCAGTTACAAAATCTGCCCTTAGTGGAAGCTGCAGCCATGTGTTCAGAGGACTGACAACCATCTCCACAGATGAGAGATAACTATTGCCTGCCAAGAAAGGGAAAGTGGAAAGGTTGTAAGCTGGGGAGCTGAAATCATCGGCTAAAGTTCAAGCCTTTAGAACTCCCTGGGTTTAGAGAAACCACTGAATTCCACCATGGGATCACACCAGAAAAGTGAAGCCCCTAGTGGTCATTTTCACAAAGATGTTTCATGTGAAGATTACCCCCAGAGATGTACTCAGCCAGAGATGACAACCACCATTGTAGGTCAGCCTGAAGGTGAGGCCAGACCACTTCTTTTTATAGTTGACTGCCATCTGTGTGTGTGTGGGGGGGGGGGAGGTAGTAGCCATTTGGATTGCTTCTCATTCCTGTTCATGGGGAGGAGTGGCTGGCTTTCCATGAATCTGTTCAAAAAAGAAAGAATAGCTTTAAATCCAGTGTGCTTCCCACCGATGGCAACAGTGAAGACAGACATGCTCACAGGACTTGTAATATCGTATACTTCAGATGAGGTGCAAATGGGTGTCATCTCTGCAGACAATTGGCAGCCTCTGCAAAGGCTGCATCTATGCTTAGCCAGGGTTTCCTCCTGAGTGTGGTATCTCCTATAGAGACACAGACAGGAGTCCACTAAGACACAGGAAGCCATTCATATCAGAGCAGGTCTGTACTGATATCAGTACAGTATAATGTTCCCAAGATGGAAGCCAGCCAAACATTCATCTGCAGTAGAGCAGAGGCGTGCACTGCATGGACTACAAAGTGAAATATTCTGTGGTGATGTACACTTTACAGCTAGCTGCACATGACAAGAACCTTACAGTGTCAGGCTAAAGAAGCTAGACAGAGTATACTTTGTTACCTGCGCCATGGTCTAGCAAACTGAGCTAACTGGTCAATGATACTGTAAGGTCCCACTTAATTTATTATTTTGAGACAGTCTCATGTAGCCCAGGCTATCTTTGAACTTGCTCTCTAACTGTGAACTTCCAACTCTCCCACCCGCACCTCTGGCCAGCACACTCAATTGTGTTTATTAGGTCACTGAACTCCCCTCACATGATCCACTGCTCCTGTACTCAATTGTATTTGATGCTAGGGATCAAACCCAGGGCACCGTGTGTGCTAGGCAAGCACTCTACCAACTGGGCTATAATCCTCAGTCCCCAGAGTTGTTCCATTCATAATGGAGCTGCAATCCCTTTCACTTTAAATACAATTAGACTTGGGTACCTGGGTGGATACACTCTATGTTGAATAAAAGTAGATTTGGAGCTGGGGAGATGGCTCATAGGGTAACAGTGCCAACTGAATCATACCCTTAGTCTCTACACTGCAGTTGCAATATACATACATAGCCGGGCGTGGTGGCGCACGCCTTTAATCCCAGCACTCGGGAGGCAGAGGCAGGCGGATTTCTGAGTTCGAGGCCAGCCTGGTCTACAAAGTGAGTTCCAGGACAGCCAGGGCTACACAGAGAAACTCTGTCCCCCCCCCAAAAAAAGCAATATACATACATACACACACAAACATACATATATACACACATAGATAATACATATATAATACACATATACACACATACATAATATACACATACATATATACACATGCATACATACATTATACACAGATACATATATAATACACATACATATAAATACATACATATACATATATACATATACATATATAAACACACTTACATATATACACATATATACACATATATACATACACACATATATACATACATACATACATACATACATATTGTCTTAGTTAGGGTTTTACTGCTGTGAACAGGAATCTTTTTTTTTTTTTTTTTTCTTGAGACAGGGTTTCTCTGTATAGCCCTGGCTGTCCTGGAACTCACTTTGTAGACCAGGCTAGCCTCGAACTCAGAAATCCACCTGCCTCTGCCTCCCAAGTGCTGGGATTAAAGGCGTGCACCACCACGCCCGACTGTGAACAGGAATCATAACCAAGACATCTCTTATAAGGACAACATTTAATTGTGGCTGGCTTACAGGTTCAGAGGTTCAGTCCATTATCATCAAGGTGGGAACATGGCAGCATCCAGGCAGGCATGGTGCAGGGGGAGCTGAGAGTTTAATATCTTGTTCTAAAGGCAAAAGAAGACTGGCTCTTATATGGTTAGGAGGGTTTCATTGCCCACCCCCACAGTGACACTCTTCCTCCAACAAGGTCACACCTCCTGATAGTGCCACTTCCTGGGCCAAGCATATTCAAACTACCACACATATATCAAACAAAATGACTTGATTGCAGGGTTAGAAGCCAGGATGTGGTGACCACAGAGGGTGCAGAACTGAGAAACAGAAGGTGACCCTGCACATTGGTCTGGGTGATGCTATAGAGGTGTATCAAGGTGAACATCTGCAGTCACACGCTTCTCCATTCATGTTTCACGGTTCAGCAGAGAACCCAAAAGCAAGTTAGCTCCTGCACCAATCACTCCTGCCTTTCCTGGGCACACTGGTGCAAAGATGGGATTAGTCTTGGCCACATTAGCACACTCTAGGAACTGAGGGTACAGGGAACATTCCCTGAGGTCTAGATCCTTGAAGAAGGGAGGAAGGGTAGATTGCCAAACCACAGGGGTTCTATAAGGAAGATGGTTGAGGTAATGGATGTGGGCCAGCCAGCAGCTAGTTCACAGCATGAGCATGATGGCCAGGAGCTCAGCCCTGAGCCATTTGTAATTTTCCATTTCCCCTACAACTTTGCATTTCATTTCTTCTATAATTTTCCTTTTGTAAAATACAAAGGTGATGAAGTTGGCTCCAGTGTTCTTGGCCAGAGCAGCAACTTCTAGAGGCAAAACTTAAACAATACTGATGCCTCCTCCGGGAGCGCATCCCGGCCTCCGTCTTGCTGGCCTGCTGTAGGTGCTGCACAGAAGGAGGGGTGGCAGGGATGGTTTTGCAGCACAGAACAGTGAATGAATGTCTAGACACCAGTGCATTTACTGGCCAGTGCAGACCTATGAGAAAACAGATCTTGGAGGACAGGACATCAAAGCCATGGGGACTTGTTAACAAGGATTCCCCCTGCACATCAGAATCACCTGGAACCCATTACACACAGACACACAGACACACACACACACACACACACACACACACACACACACACATACTCGGTGGGAGGGTGAGAGCACTCAGTGGCCACTGTCAGCAGTGACCTTGGCTTGTCCTTCCTTTACACATTTCCAGGTCAATCTGCCTCCTTTGGATCAATACAACTTGGATCAATACAATATCAAGTTTAAAGTCAGAGAAGTCTGCTTCTATTTAAGTCAGAAACATATCTCCACTTTAGCCTAAGTGACTGAGTTAGTTGTGTTTCTGAAGGTCATATTATCTCATAGGTTCAAGTTATGGGGACACTTCATTGTAGTTCTTCATTAGTAAGGTTCCTTCCCTCTCTCTCCGTGTCTCCCCCGTCCCTCTCCCTCCCCCTTTTGACCCCTCCTCTTCCTCTTTCATGAAACTGTGATTTTCATACTATTTAAAGCATATTTATTATCTATCTATCTATATATCTATCTATCTGTGGGGAGGGTGGAGGAGTCAGAGCATTTCAGTGTCCTGGTCATTAGGCTTGGTGACAACGCCTTTACTTGCTGAGCCATCTCACTGGCTAAGACTGATTTTTAGAATCTGTCTGTCTCCATCATTTCAAAATGAGAAAGATAACTTCATCAGCTTACTGGATGGCTTGAAATGTATGTCCACATGTGGCTCAGTGATGGAGGCAGCTCATGCCATCTTGCTGTTCAGCAAGGTCTAGGGCCTGGATGAGCCATGGGCCAGAGAGCGTGAGGCAGCACCCCTCGTGGGGTCAGTGGATGCCAGGACAAGGCGTATAATGCATCCACAGCTAGCCCAGCCCATGCCCACAGACTTTTGCCTGGTCCATCAATGATTTCTACGTGTCTCAATTTTCCTTCAATAGGGACTCCTGTTCCCACTTCCTTTGGGAACAAGCACACTGTCTTTTTCCAACATGTCTGGATTTCTCTCAACTTGGGTCATCTTACTGAACAGGATCCTCTGTGGTCAGACTGTGGTCTTTCCTCTGTATCACATTAAGATGTGAGTTCAAAGCTTGAAGTTCCAAACCCAAATTCTTCACATTTTCAATTCCTTTAAATATATCCCAAATTGACGGACTTTTAGCCATTTAGAGCCCAAAACTCCATCTCAACATCTGCTATATAAACTGTGACTTCTAAAGACCAAATGGCTGTTGTCTTCTGACACAGAGACTTCTCTCTTTTCTGCTAAATGATGGCACCCAGTCTCTTCACCCTTCCCAATTTCTTGCAGGGTCTCTTGTGGGGCTCCCACCAAAGAGAAAATTCTTCCTCAATCCCAACCATCAACCCAGAAGTGCTGGCTGGGCAGCCCACTACCCCTGCCTCTTTCTATCAACTTATTGCACATGTTCTGCCCCGGCCAGGTCCCCAGTGAGCATCTAAGTGCAAGTCTTGTGGTTCCTTCCAGGCATTAGCCTGTGTTGGGAAGGATTTGACCCTTTGATGGGATGTGCTTAGAATTCCTGTCCCTTGGTTCTAGTAACTCCTCGGGCCCTGGTTCTTCCTCCTCTTTGTCCACTGGTATGATTTCACAGACTCTATCTAGCATGGTTTCTTCCTGTTACTGCGTGAATTAAAGTGGACCCTTCACTTGTTTCAAGCAAATAGCACCATCCAACATTCTGTAAGAGGACCTGGAGTTGCTCCTGTGTGTGTGAGTTATATATGTTACAGAGGGACGTTAGCCAGGGTGTGTGTGTGTGTGTGTGTGTGTGTGTGTGTGTGTGTGTGAATCAGGGAGAGTTACAGTAATGGAATCAGACATTAATGACTCTTATCTCCTGGCTGGCAACTTCCCGGTCAAAGGGAGAGGCTGGGCAGAGGCTCCCTGTAACTTGTTATAGGGCAGGATCCTTAGCACCCTTGTACCTCTGACCTAGATCTCTGGACCTGCCCTGAGTCATCTCAGGACTTCTGAGGTTCCCTTTCTTTTGTTGTGGCATTGAGATGACTTGAGCCTTCTGGGACCACAACGTTCACTATCTCACATTGCATCCTTCCATTTACCTCATGCTGTATCCATGATGCTCATGCCATGTTGCAGGCACATCCACAATGCCTTCGGCTCGTGTCCTTAGCCTGGGCTGAGTGCAGTCACAGCAGCAGAAGCTGCATGCTCACCAGACCTCTTTCTTGGTGGTTCAATCAAGCTTTCGTTATTTCTGTGAGAGCCTTAGGATGAGCACTGTATGTATGTATGTATGTATGTATTCCTGGCCTGTGACTCTGAAGTCTATGCTGGCCTTGAATGCATGATTGTTCTTCCCCAGTGCTAGTATCGTAGGCATGAAAGATTGCCTTGGTGTCTCTCTCTTTTTAATTGTTATTTACTTATTGATTAGTTGATTGGTTGATTGATAGGGTCTTACTATGTTGCCCTGGCTAGCTTGGAATCACCATGTAGACCAGGTTGGCTTCAAACTCAGAGATCTGCCTTCTTCTTCCCCTCACATGCTGGGTGTTCTTAATTTCTGAACTGTGTAAGGAGGTAGTGGTGAGTGTGTATGTGTGCACACACACATGCACATGGGTGTGGGAACTAATAGGGGGCTGTAGAGGAAAGATGGGGAAGGGAGGATAGCCCACGTTTGGCCAGAGTTCCTCCTATGCTCTGGGCAGGCAGACTCGGGAGGGCTGCCAGATGCTTTCCACTTGGCCCCAGGTGGGCATCTAAGCCACTGACCTCACTTGACAGAGGGGGAGGGGTTGGGAGGGGGTGGGGTTGGACAAGGGGCAGCCCCCAAAACCAGGGGGCCCCGGGGTGATACCCTGTAGCCCCAGGGTTATGGGAGAGAGGGCTGAGGGAGAGAGGTTCACACTCAGGCGAGAGTCTGTGCAGCGGGCCTTGATGAACAGAGACAGTCTATGGTTTTAGAGCTTTATTATAGAAAGGCAGGGGAAAAGAGATAAAGTAGAAAGAAAGAGAGACCAGCCATGGCCAGGAGGAGAGAAGGGAGAAAGGAGAGAGAAGAAAGGCTAGAGAATAAGAGGGAGAGAGGGAGAGGAGAGGAGAGTAAGAGGAGCAAGAGGAGCCAGAGAGTGAGGTGGGGCCAAGCAGCCCCTCTTATGGTATGCTGCTATCTTGCCTGTTGCTAGGTAACTGGGGAGGAGTCTAGCCTGAAGGTCTAAAGCTTGGGACATTGCCTACGTGACTACTAACCATGCTTCTCCTGTGGGGGCTGAGGGGGTGGTAACTTCAACAGGAGCCAGGGTTCCAGGAGACATGAGAGAACTCCTGTTCCATGTAGGTGAATTATCACCACCGGTCCCAGGCTTCAGATCTCAGCTTGACTGGAGACCAGACTGTCTTTGCATAGCCCAATGCCCCACACGTGGGCAAACCCATGCATTCACACAGAAGCCAGAGGAGGACTTCCTGTTCTTTCATTCTTCATCTTACTCTCTCACTGAGCCTGGAGCTAGGCTGGAAGCCCCGGCAATCCTCCATCTCCACACCCCACAGTGCAGGGGTTGCAGAGACCTGCACAACCATGCCTGGCTTTCTTTTTAAAATTAACTTCTTAAGTAAAAAAAAAAAAATTAACTGGGTTGTGATACACACCTTTAATCTCAGCTCTCAGGAGGCAGAGGCAGGCAGACCTTTGAGTGTGAGGCCAGCCTGGTCTACAGAGTAAGTTCCAGGGTAGCCAGGGCTATACAGAGAAACCCTGTCTGAGAAAATAAATAAATAAATAAATAAATAAATAAATAAATAAATAAAATTTTCCATACAATAGATTTTAACCATGGTTTCCCTTTCCCCAATTCCTCCTAGGCCCCTCCCACTCCCTACCCACCCAGCTTCATGTTTTTTCTTGCCTGGTTTTCCTCATAGGTTCTGAGATCCAAACCCAAGTGCCCATGTGTGCCTAGTCTCTCCAGCTTTCTCCTCCCCACACGTCTCTCTCTCCAGAATCTCTCACTGCCTGGGGATCAACACCTCTGCCAGGCTGGCTGGTCTCTACCTTCCCCATGATGAGGTCACACAACCCCACCATGCCTGACGGCTTACTGTGGGTTCGGGGGTGGGGGGTGTTGAATCCAGGTCCCCATGCTCGCACGGCAAGCACTGTATCAATCACTGCACCCCCAAGTCTCTTTCTAAAATATTTCGTAGCATCTCTCCTCCTATCCCGAAACCCCTGAATACTATCCAGAATGACTCTGTGACTTTAAATGATTACTTTAGTGTGATACAGATAAGCAAGGTATTTAAGGTAAATCCTGACAGACAGAAGCATTGCACCATAAGAACGCCCCTCAGGGAAAGGCCACGGGAAGCAAGCTTTCTCCAAGCTACCACCTTAGGCCCTGTATGCAGGGACACAACTCTAATTCCACCACTGGTACTCCAGGTGCACTCACAGAAGTCCACCATGACTGCTTGGGTTTGCTTGGCCCAGGTCACTGCCATGCCTGCCCTGGAACTTTCTATTCTTCATCCTACTGTATCCTGTGTGTGCTGGAGTTGTTTGGTTTAGTCCAGAGCCAGGAAATCAAGGGAAAGACCCCGATCTATCTGTGTGTTCAAGGCTAAAGCAGAGGACTTCTTCATAACTGACCCTGGGTCCTGTAGCTGGACAGATCATCATGTGCCTAGGTCTGACCCACCTCAGCCTTCCCTACCTCAGGAGTTCATAGGACATTAGGATCTAACAGAGCAGTCTTTAGTTTGTTACTGAGCTGAGGACCGACTAACCTGCTTGAGGCACAGGTGCTTGTGCCTACCTGCTCCCAATCCCTCTCCCTGTCTCCTGCCACCAGAGACCCCTGGTTGTGGGTGCTGCCTCTATGATTGGGGGATGGGGGCAGTGGGAGCCAGTGGGCACTCCTGCCTTTCTCTGCTCCCTGTGGAATGAAGGAGCCAAACAGCACTTGGGAAGACTGAGGAAGCAGTGATGTTCTGTCTCTGTTGTCTTCATGCACCCATGTGGACAGCCAAGAGCCAGCCCCTTTAGCCATTGTCTCCCAGTTGGCACATCAATGCCCATTGAGCTTTCCCACCAAACCTCAGCAGGATGCCAGGGTAGGGATTTAGCCTCTAAGTGAAGCTAACTGTGTGGTCCACAGTTTGTCCCTGATTTGTGACTGCAGTGATGAGTCTAGGGTCAAGCTCCATGTTTTTTTTTTTTTGGGGGGGTGACTTTCTGAGGTTCTGGAAAGGGCAGATTCTGTTAGGGTCAGGGTCAGGTCACGGCCACTGTATAGACTGAAGCTTCTGTCTATATAGAAGCAAGCTCCTGCTTCCTCTTGCAGGGAACTGCAGAGCAGAACACTGCCCTTTCCCACTGCAGTGAACTGTAGCTTTGCCAGGGTCCCCAGCATTAAGGGATGGATGGCTAATGTCACTCACTGCCACTCTCTGCAGAGCCAGCACTGCTACATCTAAGATTGTTGCTGTCAGAGTATTAGCTTTAGCCAAAAAGAGGATTTCTTACCAGGATACAGAGATTATTCTCAGAACCGGGGCTCAGTGATGCAGCTGGTCCCAGGAAGAGCTGTGGTAGCTTAGCAGACATGCACCCAAGCCCTGGAGGGAGGCTTACACAGCACCCATCCCTAAGCTGCACCTCAGATCTGCTTTAACTGGGTTGAGGGTTCTTAAAGCTCCCCAAGCAATCGATGGCTCGATCAGTCGCACTTCAGCACATTCTGTGACTCACTGTCCTGTGCTCATTTGCTCCTCTACCCCTTTGTCTCATCACCCCAGACTTGTCCCATCGTGAGCTCAGGTTGCCCCTTCATCGGGAGGAATTCAGGTAGACGCTCACTGAGGTTACCATGGAGACAAGGTCACCACCTTCTGCTGGAGCCTCAAGAAAGCCCCAAAGGACTACCAGTCATTCCCAGATGTCTTATTTAGCATCTCCATAGCAACCTTGGCTTCTTAGTGCAAGCTCCTGTTGATCAGTATCTCCGATCTGACTCTGTCCAGACTCATGCTGTCTCTGTTTCGACTTTGCCTCCCTTGTCCTGGTGAAAACTCACATGGTTTCAGCCTCTGCCACCACACACTCTGGCCCTTAGTGTTGACTGACAGGGGAGCTTATTTGCCACTCCTGAGCTGCCTGGTACCTGTAGGCACTGGCCCCAGGTTGCTTGCCTGTGAAGAGTACTAGTCGGGTGTGTAAATTAGACTTTAACCCATGAGGAACAGGTGATAGGACAGAGCCAAGGAACTGCTTCTGGACTCTGCTTCTGGCAATTTCTCTGGCACTAGCCTGTAGCCCACACAATCAGCTATGTGAGAGGTGAAGCTTCCAGCCACCTCAGAACCTCTCTGTGTACTCCTCTGCCTCTCTGCTTGTGTCACCTCTCAAGCTTCCATATTCTTGATGAAATTAACATGAAGACTGACGTCCCTGCTTCTGTCCTTGAGAGGACCAAGATAAAGATGTGTTTTTAAATGTTAAGACAGTTCACCTGGTTAACTGACAGAAGCAACCAACGATAATAAAAACCAGGGGTTCAGAATGTGATCTGAGCCTTGCCTGGCTCTGGGGGATGAGGAAGTGTCTCCAGGATGTAGGACTTTCATTGCTTCTATGATGAAAAGTCTTAGGCCAAGCAGAGCCACCGGTCACTCTGGTCAGAAGGTGAGAGCTCTTACTGGTCCCTGCCTTCTTGTCTCTGATCCTATACGAAGGTCTCCTCAGTTCTTTCAAATTTTAGAAAGCAAGCAGGCTGGTAACTGGTAGTCAATCAGTAAGGACCTCCTGAATCATTTGGTTAATTCTCATGTGAGTGTTGTCAATGCTAGCTGTCAAATCTTGGAAAGAGGAGGCCCACCATCAATAGTGGCAAAACAGGGGAAGGTGGTGGAATACTGGGATATAGCGTCCGTTTCACTATGGTAGATTGTGATTGATGTGAACAACTCCTGCACCACCAAAAGGTGAAGGGCACTCGCTCTTTTTTTCGGGGGTTTCTCTGTGTAGCCCTGGCTGTCCTGGAACTCACTCTGTAGACCAGGCTGGCCTCGAATTCAGAAATCCGCCAGCCTCTTGCCTCCCGAGTGCTGGGATTAAAGGCGTGCGCCACCACGCCCGGCTAAGGGCACTCGCTCTCTTAATTCAGGAGACCTGAGCCTGAGGCCTGCAGGCCAGAGGGTGAGAAGCTGCACTGGGCATGCTCCCTCTGCTTCTGGGTTGCATGTATCAGAAACCCGTGGGCATTCGTTTTAATGGTTGCTAGAGATGTGTCAACGGAATGGCACATGTTAACGCCTTAACACAGTAGTAAACTTTCGAGAGATGCTAATCGTGCCTTGCATACTTTCCTCTCCTTCCGAGGGAAAGAAAAGAGAGAGAGCAGCCATGATGAGTGTCTGGGGATTTGGACCCAAGTCCTTTGGGGTCCGTACCCTTCCGTGGTCCGTGGCCTCGCATCTGGGTTAGCCCGGACGCCTACCCACGTGACAGGTGTCCAGCGCGAGCGCTGGGGGAGGCTGCCCCGCCCCGTGGGTCCGCGGCTTCCGCGCACGTGACCGCGCAGTCGCGCTCGGATGCGTTTTCCGCGGCCGGCTGCTCGGCCTGGCTGGTGGCTCCGGCGGCGGCTGCGGGACTCCGGGTGAACTCGGGACGTACCGGCGTGGGCCGGGGACCCGGGGCTCGGAGATGGAACCGTAAGTGGCGGGGCGGGGCGTCCCGGGGCGCGAAGTTAGGGGGTCCCCGGCTCACGCGCGCGCGCGAGGGTTTCAGTGGGGACCCGCGGAGAGGGCTGGTCCGCAGATGCTCCGCGTCCGGAGTCAGTGGGGGCGCCCGGGCTCTTGCATCCGCCAGCTGGAGCTGGACCACCCCCCCACCCCCTGCGATCGAAGTCCCCAGCTGCCCCCGACGCGCTTCTCGGTGGCGTTTGGTGACGTGGGCACGCCGAAGCTGGCACAGCTCTCTCGTAAGATCTCTCGGGTGCTGAGTTTTATACGAGTTTTACAATATGCTGACTTGGGACCCGAGTGGTTTCTGTAAAGTGCCGAGGTTTTAACGAGGAAAACTCAAACCCCAGGGACGCCAACCCTGAAGCTGTCGTCGACGCAGCTGTCGCTGGGGTGTGCACCGAGGTAGCGGTGAGGGTGTGCCGGGAGTTGGGGCGGCTGGGCGTGGAGTTTGGTAGGTGGCCTCAGGGCGACCGGATGCAATTCCAAGGCTCATTTGGGGGTTCTGGAGGCAGCAGGGTAATTTGGGAAGCGTTTTCTCAGTGCAAGAGTCCACGATGGGAAGCCTTTCCTCGTACTTGCATAGAAGTTTGACTTTGGTTACTTCAGCCGGTGATGGAATACCCGAATCAGGTGGATTCGA
This sequence comes from Mus minutoides, assembly GCA_902729485.2. Lineage (NCBI taxonomy): Eukaryota > Metazoa > Chordata > Mammalia > Rodentia > Muridae > Mus > Mus minutoides. The sequence continues at coordinate 822,385 of LR755138.1, read as the reverse complement.
AGCCAGCTGGAGGTGAGTTAGCCTTAGGCCTCTCTGCATAACTTACAAGTGGTCCTCACCTTCTTGGGAATGGAGTTGGGGTTCAGTAGCAAAATAGCAGCTGCATGCTTTCAGGGTGTACTCACAAGCCTGGATCGCCTGCCAGTCTAAAGTCCCCGTCCACAGAGAGGATGTGAGGGAGTTGGGCCTTGACTAGATCTGCAACCAAGAAGTCTGGGTTACAGGATAAGGAACTAGATCCCGGAGGGGAAAGCCATTACTAGGAAAGGTTACTGGGAGAGATTGCAGACTCCAGCTTTGTAAGGACTTGTTACCTATAGTGTGGCAGCCCTGGGCATTTTCTGTCTCCTAGACAGATCTTGGGCTGTGGTAGGCAAGAGTAGAGTAATTTTCTTATGAATCAAAATGATGTCTAAAAAAAATTAAAGAAAACTTCTTAAATGTTAACTGTGTGGTAGAGATTGTTGTATCTCTTTTATTTTTATGTGTGAGAATTCGCTGCGTGTGTGTGTGTGTGTGTGTGTGTGTGTGTGCGCGCGCGCGCGCGCGCGCCAGAAAAGAGTGTGGACTCCCCAGAGCTAGAGTTACAGGTGGTTGTGAGCTTCATGGGTGAGTGCAGGGAACCGAACTGGGGTCCTCTGGAAGAGTAGTGAGCTTGCTTAACTACTGAGGCGTCTCTGTGGCCCCTACCATGTTCCTTTATACCTATCTATAGTCTTCTGGGCTTCTCACTGATAACCTCCTATAAAGGAGTTTCTCTACTACTCCAAGCTACAGATATGAAAAAGGAAACAGGGGCATAGGGGCAAGCGAGTGTCTGGATAAGTCAAGCCTCACTGAGGGGGTGGCTTCCATGGCCAGGCTTCAGATCCCACTCCATAGCTGTGTTTTCCCTCAAGGGTGTTGGGTAATCCGGCTTCACCCTGGGTTCTGGGACTGTTCAGCCTGGGCACACTGGCCACACGCAGGTGGGCTGACCTATGTCTAACATGCTTCCTCCTCCTGTTTGGCTTGAGAGGGTGTCTGATGACCTAACCAGCATGCATCGGTGAGCCACTGGGCTTATGGCCCAGGAAGAAAACACTTGATCTCATGCTTCCTTACTGAGCCTTCCTCTGTTAAAATGTGGTGAGGTTGTTAGGCCTTGAGTGGCCACGTAATGCCTGCCCAATAGTTTGTAGTTCAGCTGGTTGAAATTTCAACCTTCAGATCCCCACACCCCCAACCCCTTGCAGAAGTTTTCTGTCAAATGTCAGTCATTTAAAAGGTGACTGTAGAGAGGTCATGAGGGGTATGGTAGACCCCCCTTCCCAAAGCTAGCCTTTCAAATATGATGGGAGTACATTATAGGTTCAGATCCTACCCCTACCTCCTGCTGACCTGAAACCTGCCCTCCATTTCCCCTTATACAAAATGCCCTGGTAATGCCTGTGCCCAGTGTTAGTTCCCCAGGTAGCTAACCTGATGTCAAGAAGGTACACAGGAAATAAAAGCTTCCCTTCTCAGTGGCTGGGGCTAAAGGCACAGAGGTTTTTTGCACAGTGGATCTTCAGAGGTATGATGCTAAGGTCTAAATTTTGGTTTGTTTTGTATTTTCAAAAATAAGGAGAAAATCTGTGCATGGGGGAGCATGCCTGGAGCTCTTGGTCATATCTAGAGAGGCTAAGGCAAGAGGGTCTCTTGAACCCAAGTGTTTGAGTCTAGCCTGGGCAACAAATTAAAATCCTGCTTGAAAAATGAAACAAGTTGCCAGGTATGGGGAACATGCAGAGGCAGGTGGGTCTCTATGAGTTTGAGGCCAGAGAGTTGTACAGAGCAGGCTCCAGTCTAGCCAAGGCTACACCATGGGGGTAGGAGGGACTATAAATAAATCATAATAAAAGAAGGTCCCCCTTCCAAGCAAAGACCTCGCAAGTGATAACTAACGTGATCCGGATTCAGCTGCTTTCTCACTACATTCTCGAAACACGTTTATTCTGTAGATTGACAACCTGTAACAACAGCCTTCTAAGGACTCAGCTTATCCCTGTCCTATGGAGGAAGGAGAAAATGTCACTTGCATGGCAGAAAGTGGGGACCCAGGCTTCTGGGCACAAAGCCAGTACACTGAGCCAAAGAAGAGATTGTTCTTATGCCATTGTGAAAAAAACTTGACTCTTCACTGGAATGTTAAGTGGGATGGTAGATTTAAAATCCCTTTTCTACCAAAGTGGGGAATCTGGGTATAATTTGACTGAGTAGTAAACCTGTCATACTATGGAATGCTACAGGTTAGCGCTTCTTCTGCAGGTGTCTCCCTCTGGCA